>JBAMNC010002124.1:2500-162250 GCA_037902135.1 Cetoscarus ocellatus
CTTAAAAACACTTAATTAATTTATTTTCTCACTTACATTTAGATATACAGTTCATTACGTAACAGGAAACCTTAAAAAACAAACACATTTAGACAAAAACAAGCACTTCAAACTCACGAAAGGGTTTAAACCATTATTTTATTACAGGCAATTTTAAAATCATACACATTTAAACAGGAATAAGCAGTTTACATTTATTAAGGGGTTAAGAAAAGAAGGAACAGACACATTTAGACAAAAACAAGCAGTTTAAATTCATTAAAGGGGTTAAAAATAGTTAAAACTAATTAATTTCTTACAAGCCATTTAATAACATAAACATATACATACAGAAAAGTACTTTACATTTATTAAAGGGTAAAAACAGTTCATTTTTTACAAGAAAACTCTAAAAACAGGCAGATTTAAAGAAAAACAAGCAGCTGAAACACATCAAAGGCTTAAAAATAACTAATTAATTGATTTATTTACTTATATTTATTTAATTCATTCATTTAGATACTGAAATTCATTTAATTCATTCATTTATTAAGCCAAATTCAGTAAAACAGTGCATGTAGAGGGACAAGCCTGGGCAAAGCCTGCATGCAGACAGACAGGCTCCGTGCATGCACACAGCACATGCTGCAGGCTACCAGAGGGTATAAGAGGGAGTGGCTGCAGAGCAGAGCTCATTTCTGCTCCGACAGCCAGAGAGGCAACATCCTCGCAGCTCGAGAAGACCAGCCATCCAGCCATTCTTCTTTCTTTTTGCTTTTTTCTTTAGACATTTAGTGTGCCGGACCTGAAGAAGGCCTGATAAAGGCCGAAACGTTGTCACAGGCACACAATATTTTTTTCTACTTAAAAAAATAAAAAAATAATAAAAAAATCATTAAAAAATCATAAAATCTTCCTAAAAAAATAAATTAAGTTCATTTCTTTTTGTTTAAAACACAGTTGCACCTCACATACACATACACTCACACACTTATAACTATATACACACAAGAATAAATACCCCATCAATAAATAAATAAATAAATCCCTTATTACCTATGATACAAAGCCATCCCCAGCCCGTGATACTAATAAATAAATAAATAACCAATAAATACATTACAAATAAATAAATAAATAACAAATTCATTGCAAATACATAAATATACTTATAAATTCATTGAAAATAAATAACTTTATTACAAATTCATTGTGAATAAATTATAGACCACAACAACGATGGTCTTGGATGATGTCTGGCAAGAGGTGCGTTATGGTCGGAGGCGCCAGCGCACCCGCCAACCCGAGTGGGACCGGGTGATCGAGGTGGACCGGGGGACGGACAGAGCACGTCCTGCACCCTACAGGGGGCAGGCTCAGATCCCATTTCCTAACCCTAACCCTATTACGGGACAACTAAAGACAATGGCAAAAGAATGCCCTACCCCACAAACTAACCCTAAACCTAACCATAGTACCTTATGGAACTGGGACCATCTAACTCTAAACAGGGGACAATTAAAAAAACACTATAAAATTCATGGAAAGTCAATAAATAAGCATTACAAACCTAAATATAGATTAAAATAAAGCTAAGAACTCATATTATAAGCATTAAAAAGTCTAAACATAGATAAAACTAAGGCTAAAAATTCATTACTAAGGGTAAAAACACCAAATACATAAGAGCAAATAAGCTACACTATATTTAAAAAGGACCCGCCCACTTACCTATAAAAGCTGCAGAGCCAGCCTCTCACTCTCAGTTCCAGCAGAACCTGCAAAGGAGCAACAACAACATTAAACAGCTGAAGGAAGTATATAAGAAAGAGGATAGATTTAGAAAAGACCAAGAAAGGAAGAAAAGCCAAGGGGGTGCCAATAAAGACTAAGAACAAGAGATAAATAAATACAAACAAGTGACGAAGATAAACACGAAACTAAGGACAGCTCAAACAAAGTATAAGTTAAAGGAAAAACGAAGCAAAGAAATGTTCGTGAAAAAGCTAAAGACAGCAGAAAAGGCTCAAGACTCGCCTGAAGAAGACATAGTTAAAGTCGAAACGTTGCGCATACGGTCTTGAAGCCAAAAAACGTACGTAAAACTACATAAAGTCACACAGAAAGAAGGCTAAGCAAAGCAAAAGAAAGACAATACGGAAAAACAAACAGAAGGACAGTACAAACTACAGCTGTTAATGTACAATTTTTACGTCCATTAATTTTAATGGGCACAAACAAATACAAATAAACAAATACAAACATATACTTACCTGGCCTGTCGGACCAAAGTACCGGCGTGCGGCCCGTGCACCTCCTGGAGTCCCCTTCGGGGGACAACAGGTTCAGTCCCCAAACCTAACCCTAACCCTAACCGTGTTGACTCTTGGGCTCTGAGTACCTCATTTATTATTTCTTTTGCTTAGTTTGTATATTATTGTTTATCTATTTTTATTATTTTTTATAAACAAAATTAGTTTTCCTCAACCCTAAACATAAAATATTTTAATCCCTATATACACTTTATTATTCATTACTAATCTATAGTTAATTATTTTAACTATAAATAAATACACATAAATATACATAAATATAAATATATATACATTTATATCCTTTATTAGTTCATAAATACCATTTATATTCATTAAAAACTGTTAATTCATATACCTATTTGGTGTTTTAGGGGTTAAAAAACAAATTCATTCAACGAAAACCTAAAACTTGGGAAACACAATTCATCGGTTCGTCGGAGGTTATAAAAGGCAGGCACACAGCACTCCATTCATTTCGCATCAGACCACTGAAGGGAAAACATCAATCCATTGGACAGCAAGCCAACAACCTTTTTTGCTTTTTCTTGTGTGCCGAAGCCTGAAGAAGACCTTTTCAGGTCGAAACGTCGCGAGGGCACACAATTTCATTTAAATTCATTAAAGAACATTTTAAAACTTTTGAGTTTATTCTTTTGATTTAAAAACTTTTTATTTCATTGATTTATTGTATTTTATTTGATTTTATTTCTGATTTGATTTGATTTGATTTTATAAATATATAAATCTCATTATACATAAAAACACTAATAAATTCATTAATAAATAAGTTAAAAATACACATATAAATATTAATAAATAACTTCATAATAAATAAATAAACAACTTGATAAAACCAAATGGTTTTTTTTGATGACGGGTGGACGGAGGTCCGCTATGGCAGACGCCGCCAGCGACCCCGCCCACCCAATCAGGACTGGGGTTTCGGGAAGACCTGGGGGAAGGCCCGAGCACGTCCGGGTCCTTTCAAAGGACCCAGGACTCAGTATCCTCCCCCTAACCACTTCATGAACAGCACACGAGCAACTCTGGTTAGGTTTAGGGTTAAGTATGGGGCAAGGGCAATCATATCTCACTCATCCAAAACACTTCGAATGACTTCCAATCCTCAGCACAGTCACTACAATGCAGTCAACTTGGAAAAAAACTTACTCCAAAACTACCTCCAATCCACTCAGAATGGCCTGAAACGTGCTCCTAAACACTTTCTACCAAACACTCTTTCCCTTCAACACTGTCAAATTTCACCACCCGCTCAGTCCCATTAACTTACAATGGCGAACTTTAAACGCTTATAACTCCCGAACCGTACGTTGTACGGACTTCAAACCTCGATCCGTCTGCCACAATTCGGCCCTTCTGAACACACCTGTCTTGTCCCCGAGTCTCTACGACCTTCCGTTCCCAAGATACAGCTGAAAAACCCTATCGACCAATAGGAAATGGCCACTTCCGGTCGTCGTACATACTTCCGGTTGGCACCATGGGAAAGGGCATGTGTGATTTAGTGGGGTTACATATAACTCTCAACACTCTAGCACATTCAGCTGTGGAGTTATGCCACTTTGTCCACATCGGTACGGGTACCGATTACCTTATTCACCCATATACCTATAAACCTCTCAGTGGGCAGGCACCAGTTTACCCCAAAGAGCTTGTAGTGCCGTACAACCCCTCTAGAACATTACGCTCCCAAAATGCTGGCCTGCTCGTGTTTCCATCAGTCTCTAAAAGTAGTATGGGAGGTAGAGCCTTCAGTTATCAGGCTCCTCTTCTCTGGAACCATTTACCGACCACGGTTCGGGAGGCAGACACCCTCTCTACCTTTAAGGCTAGACTTAAAACATTCCTCTTTGATAAAGCTTTTATTTAGGGAACAGCTCATAGTCCATAGTTTAGACACACAGTTAAGATGCAATAGGCTTAGACTGCCAGAGGGATCTGGCACATTGGGCTCTGTCCCTCTCTCTCTCACACTCTCTCTCCATATTTGTCTCTGCCCCTTTCTGTTTGCTCCTGTACTCGTCTCTGGCTCTGGTCTTGTAGGTGGTCTGGGATCCTTGGTGGAGACTGCCTGCTGCTGTGGAGTCATGAAGCCTCAACAACTACAATTACAGACATAACACATATTTGGCCATCTCATTCCAGTTCATAATCATTATAGCTGTTAATGTTGATATTAACACGATCTTTCTATCCATGGTTGATACATCTATAGTAACTATCTTTAGCTCCACATGGACATGAGATCCCTCTTGAAAATGAGGTGTCACATCTCAAGAGGTCTACCACTAATACATTTATACTTAACGGAGACAAATATGGTAGGGATGCACTTGTGGTCTGGGCACTCATGAGTTCATCACTACCATAAATTCTTATTTTCAGTAAGACTTTCATTGATTATACTTCTATAAAATTATCACCACAACCACACAAACATAAGGACCCTCCTCTAATAAATTTGTTTGCAGCAGAAACAAATTTGACGGCGACAGCTCTATGATTGGTCCTTTGATCTGTCACTAGCTTTAGTTCTTACTTTAGTCCACTTGTCTCCACTTACCTCCCTCCCTCTGCCCACACAGCCAACACAGCATCGTGTGGATTTGCTGTTCATCATGAGACTGAGGTCCACTTTCAAGATTTCCTAATGCTTAGCAGAAGGTTTTTTCTTGCCGCCATGATGGAGGGATTCATGATTGGCTATATGGATTCATGTTGGGTGTTGGATGTATATATTTGTATGTATAAGTATATGTGTATTTTTATATGTATATATGTATCTATGCATATATGTGTATCCATAATATGAAGAGCTTTGTGCTCTATTGTAAAGTGTCTTGAGATAACACTTGTTATGAATTGGCGCTATACAAATAAAGATTGATTGATTGATTGATTAAAGCTGATGGCCCTGCAGCAGCATTGTCTGGGAGTTCTCTGTGGCCCACCTAGGCGGAACTTGCACTTGCTCACTGACTAATGTTTCCCACACGGACATGGATTGTTACTCTGTAGACCGGGATAAAAACTGTCTGTCACGGGTACAATGACACACCCACACACCACTGATTGGCTGTTGCTGAACAGCCACATCCAACACTTCCTCAATAGATCAACTTTTTCAACTTTGCCATCCGAGCAACGAGCAACCAGGTTGCCTTGATCGCGGCCATCGTGTCGCTGGAGGGTTAAGCCCGCCCCATCGTGGCTGTACATTGACTTTACGTAGACAGTGGTCGCAGAGAAAGCTCAAGTCGCATTCGGTGTGGATACACCTATACAGTTACCTGAGTGAGCTGCTGTGATTGGGTCACCCGGTGCCTACTTGGTATACAAGCGCAACCCCTCTGCTGCTCACTATCTCCCATTCCCCCAGGACTCACCTAAACCATCAGACGCACCTTTTGTCTTAGTTTATTAGAATTTAGTTTATTAACTGAATGATCACAATCCATTCCTGCAGTTTAATAGCTTGGATGTTTTTTTTTGGTTTGTCAATAAATCACACAATTTTCCGAAAAATAGGTGTTCTTCCCATATTTGTCATGGCCCTGAGCCAGGTTATGACAAATTGGGGGCTTGTCCGCCTTCTACCATCTGTTTACATAAGATAAGGTAGTTTGCATTTGTTTGCTTGCTGCTTGCTGCCTAGTCGAGAAAGTTAGGTTATTTGTTTGTTTAAACCGTTTAGACGTTGTTAAATGATTAATATTTAAAATCATTTACCCTTCACACGTGCTGACTTTTGTCGGGTAGATGGTAGTATGTGCTTTCAACTTTGTGTATTTGGTGTGTATTTCTTTGGAGTGGTCGATGTGCATGCCAGGACCCTTTGTTCTGTTGTTTACCTGCCCTGATAAATTTGTTTGCATGTGCATTAATGTCTCATCTGTGAGGGAAGAACTTCGTATCTGAGAACTTTATTACGTGAGCTACACTGTTTGTGTGTGGCTCTGTATAATTTGTTCTTACCTTACTTTTCTTGAGAGCTTTGTCTTTTGTTTATGCTGTTTCGTTCGGCCAGCGGCCACTGGACAGTTGCCTCTGCGTAATTTTGCACGTCTGCAGTGTTGTGGGATATTTCCCTAGTAGGCTTGGCGCCATTCCTCATATGGGTTCAGTGTGCAGGGGTGTGGTTACTGTGGCAGTGAAAGTGGCAGAAGCTTTGCTTTGGGGAGCATGAGATCCTAATCTCGTCATTCCCAGAAAAGGTGTACATTTTTCTTAATCCAGTGAATGCAATGCACTTACATGGCAAGGGTCTGTCAACTTCCCAATCAACAGAGCCATTTTCCGTTCATGTTCTGATTCATGCATGACAGAAACAATGGCAGGTAATGGCAATTGGGAAATTATTAGAGACACAACAACAGATAGTGACCACTATCCAATAAAAATTGAAGTAGGAATGACTTTAGAAGAGCATGGAAATAATAGATTGGATAGATGGCCTTTCGACAGGGCTGATTGGGGTACATTTAAACAGATATGTGATAAATAAATGCAATACATTGATATTAATCAAGATGTTAATGATTTAGGGCTCTAATTTTGTACACCAAGTGCAGGCGAGGCGCACCTGCCCTATGCCGCGCCAACGGGGTGTGTCCAGGGCATTTTGCAAGTTTTGTGCACAGCGCAGTCTGGCGCAGGCAGGCGCACCCACACCTCCATCCCTCCTACCGGCGCAAGTATCTCCTCCTCATCCTCCTTACAATAATGTACTCCATCTTTTTAGATCACGTTAACAATAAAGATTAAAACAGAGAAATATGGGCAATCACAGGTAAATCCTTAAGACACGGAGTGACTTACATTGATTCAGCGAGCGTCTCTTTTTTTTTTCTTTTCTTTTGAATTCCAGGCGATGAGAGAACCCGGATACTCCGTATCAGATGATGTGGCTGTTTGTGGTTGGCTGAGAAATGTCAACTTGTTAGTTTGCGTCACTCTTCCAGCTGTCGTCAGGTTGAGTTTCCATTATGACAAACGTCTCTGATTTGACATTAGATGTGACAGGACAACTAATATAGATACAAATGTATATGCTGGTTCAGACGGTTACATTAAATAGTGGTTGTTGTGACTGTTTATTGCATTGAAATGTGCCTGATACTCTGGACACCTGCCTGTGAGGTTTTGGTGATGTGTGCGCACTGTGCACCTGTCAGCCAAATTACCACTGCCCCGAGTGTGCCTCGCCTGCGCTGAGAATAGACCAGGTTAGAGCTTGCGTGCTTTCAGCGCACCTCCCGCACCGTTTTTTGGCACGAAATTGGCACTGCACCAAGCTGAATCTGTCGACACCTCCCCCTGGTGCGCCGTCACACCCATCTCGGCGCAGCCGGTCTACCAAATTGCCAAATTGGCTGCACACGGCTGTACGCCGGACAAAATTACCACTGCGCGGGGTGGGCCAGGCTGTGCCACCCTGAGTTGCACCAGGAAATTAGAGCCCTTAAACCTTTCTGTTTGTGAAACTATCCTAGGGGCAGCAAAGCAAGCAATTCAAAGGACAGGAGGTAAGAATAAAAAGAAAATCATGCCTTGGTGGACGAAAGAATGGTAGAATGCAATAAAATCTCGAAATAAAGCATTTAAAGTATTAAAAAGAACTCATAATCTCCATACTCATACTGAATATAAAAGGTCGCAAGCTAAGGTATGGAAAACAATTAAATGTGCTAAGGTCTTTCGGAGGAAATTTTGCAATTCAATAGGAAGGGAAACTGATATTACTGAAGTATGGGGAATAGTCAAAATAATGAATGCAGAGTAAAAGACAGAATGGATATCCAGTCTTGGTGGATAATGGAAGTACTGCAGTGTCAGATGAGGCGAAAGCAGACATAATGGCACATACTTTTGTCAAGGTGCATAGTTCAAATAATATTAGTGAAGAGGGGAAAAGAGGAAGGGAAGTCACAATACTGAAAATGAGGCACTATTACAGTTGAATGAAGCTAGTAATGATCTATTAAATGTACCATTTACAATGGCAGACTTAAATCTTACCTTCAGATATACACGGAGGCATTGAAAAGTTCAACCCACAGAATGGGCATTTCATTTATAGTTCCAGAGTTTAACATTAAAGGTTGCAAGAGAATCAATGACGACTTATCTGTGTATACAGGGGAGATGATGGCTTTATTATTAGCAATGACACCCTTGAAAACAGTTCCAGTTATGTTCATAATAATAGCAGTGTGTTTAAAAAGGTGAGTAAACCTCAAAATTCTTCAAATAAATTTTATTTTAATGCACACAAATGCATTGGGGACACTGCACATTCTATTTCAAAGCAAGAAAATGGAAAAAAGTAATTGAATTTGATAATATTTTACAGAAAGTCAAGAAATATAATGTTCAAAAAAATAGCAGTGTTTACATCTTTATTTACAAACTCAAAAATGTAGTGTATAAACTAAGAATACCTTGATGATTCAACTTTCCTGAGAATCATAAACTAATATTTAGTTGCATAACCACAGTTTCTGATAACTGCTTCACATCTGTGCTGCATGGAGCCTACCAACTTCTGGCACCAGTCAACAGGCATTGAAGCCCAGGACAATTGTACTACGTTCCAAAATTGCTCTGCATTTCTTGATTTTGCCTGATGAACAGCATTTTTTATGTCAGCCCACAAGTTTTCTATGGGATTAAGGTCCAGGGATTGTGCTGGCTGCTTCATTACTTGAATTTTGTTTGTCTGGAACCACGATTTTGCTCGCTTGCTGGTGTGTTTGGGATCATTGTCTTGTTGAAACATCCATTTCAAGGGCTTTTCCTCTTCAGCATACGGCAACATCACTTCTTCCAGTATTCTAATGAACTCAAACTGATCCATGATCCCTGGTATGCCATAAATAGGACCAACACCATAGTAGGAGAAACATCCCCATATCATGATGCTTGCACCACCATGCTTCACTGTCTTCACTGTGTACTGTGGCTTGAATTCAGTGTTTTCAGGTCGTCTGACAAACTGTCTGTGGCCCTTAGACCCAAAAAGAATAATCTTACTCTCATCAGTCCACAAAATATTGTGCCATTTCTTCTAAGGCCAGTCAATGTGTTCTTTGGAAAATTGTAACCGCTTCAGCACACGTCTTTTTTTTAACAATGGGACTTTGAGGGGGCTTCTTAATGGTAGCTTGGCTTCACATAGACTGATTGTTTGATTGTCTGATTGTTACAGTTCTAACAGGCAACCTTAGATCTTCTCTGATCCTCCTGGAGCTGATCATTGGCTGAGTCTTTACCATTTTGGTTATTCTCTGATCCATTCGAATAGTCATTTTTCTTTCTCTTCCTTGCGTTTCGAATTTTGGCTGCCACTTTAAAGCATTTGATATCATTTTAGCTGAACAGCCTATCATTTTCTGAACTTCTTTATAGGTTTTCCCCACTTTTGTTAACTTCTTAATCAAAGAACGCTCTTCTTCTGAAAAATGTCTTGAACGACCCATTTTACTCTGTTCTTCAAGGACAAATGCACAGCCAGCATATGCACGTCAGTTGTCTTGATCCTTAAATAAGGGCCACCTGTTTAACACCTATTTTTTTCACACAATCAATTACCTCACTAATTGAACTCAGCACTGCTATTTTTTTGAACACACCCCTTTCAGTTAATGATTCAGTTTCACAGAATCAGCAGCATGCTCGTCATGCCTGTTGGGTCTGTTGGTTTTCTATACCTTTACTAAACCTTCTAGAAACTTACTTCAGAGTATAAGTTGAAATTCTAACAAAAACAGTGATTTATCTTGTTAGTGATGTGGGACTGCTATTATTTTGAAAACAACTGTATATGCTCTGACTCCATGCTCTTTGACCAACATAAAATTTGGACATTCAGAGAGCAGAAAGGATATTTTACAGGAAAAACAACAAACAATATTCAGAATTCAAATGATGGGACTGAGCATAACATTTGTATGGATACCAGCTCATGTAGGCCTGAGTGGAAATGAAACAGCTGACAGATGTGCAAAAGAAGCAACAAGAAAGAATTACATTGACATACAAGTTCCTTTTAGTAAAACAGAGATAAAGACCAGAATTAAGCAAAAATTAAAAGAAAGGTGGCAAAAACAATGGGAAGAAGAAAGTACAGGCAGATGGTTCTATAGAATTCAAAAACAAGTAGGAGTGATAAGAAAGACAGCAAGATCCCGCAGAGAAGAAACTGTTATATCAAGATTAAGATTTGGTCACTCAGGACTTAACAGCACACTCTTCAAAACAAAGAAGCATATTTCAGGAAACTGTGACTTTTGTGACCAGCAGGAAACCATAGAACATGTTATACTTTATTGTCCAAAGTATGTTGTTGAAAGAAGGGAACTTATTTTGAAACTCACGGAAATGAAGCAGAGATTGGATTTAAGAGATATTTTACGGAGAAATTCAAATGAGAAATGTTATGACGCACTATTGCAGTATCTCAAGAGAACGAATTTGATAAAGAGAATATAACTTTGTTTTATTTATTTGTATAAGTCCCCTTTATTTTTATTTTTTTTTTTTTTTTTAAGTTATCAGAATAAGTTCATTTAAGTCCTGATCCACACTCCATACCAGTTGGTGGCGATAATGCACCAAAAAGTTGTTTGCCCACGGCCATAAAACGCCAAAAAGAAGAAGAAGAAGAAGAAGAAGAAGAAGAAGAAGAAATACAGGAAATGACGCAAGCACAGCGGAAGTAACGGAGAACGCACGCGCCCTGCTTGCGGAGCACAGTGAGTGTTTTGTTTTATGTGTTTCTGCTTCATTTTCGACAGATTTAAGGTTTAATACCGACACGGTCAACACGACCAGCGTACTCCGTGTTCTGCACGGTACCGGGCCTGCAAGTGTTTCCGGTGTGTTTACATGGCTTTGAGCGTAAACAGAGAAGCTAACGGCTAAAAGCTAACGACGATTCATTGATACCTGCACAGAGTTCCGATAAAGACGGATTAGACAATAAAGACAGATTAGACAATTAAGATGTTAGAGACAGATTACTGATTATTCTCCTGACGGTGAGCTGCTGATCAGCAACTGATGGTCTCAGAGCTCCGTCATGAATCGTAAACCCGGTTATAAGAACTGATGTTACTGCTGCCAATATATGACATAGATATAGACAATATTACACACAATATGTGAAATATATATGATAAATATTAAAAGTTATATGTGGAATAGATATGGATAATATTACAGTCAATATATGTGATAGATATGGACAATAATAAGCTTATATGTGGGATAGGCATGGATAGTATTACAGTTAATATAACTGAAACATATGGATAGTACTAAATCTTATATGTGGGATAGATATGGACAGTATTATAGTTAATATAAGTGATGTATAATATTACAGCTAAAATGTGGAATATATATGGACAATATTAAAACTGATTGACCATATGCAAGGCTGAAATAATGACAAAAATGCTCCATCCTGCAGATACCAGTATTGCCCTGGTTATTCTGTGAATCCTTCCTGCTTACACCTAACCCTAGACGTTTTTGGCTCATTCATTTATTTTTTGTCTTTTACTGCCTGTTTTGCTGAGTTCATGCTGCTCCTTAAAGCTACACAGTTTTACCGCGTACGCATTTTTATCCATTAATACGCTGCCTGGCCAAAAACAAGTCGCCACCTGGATTTAACTAAACAAATAGGTACAGAGCTCCTGTTGGATAACCGCTGCGTGGACGACTATCATCAGGTGGAAACAAGTTTTTTACCCCCAGGTGATGCAATGAGTAGCTTCTCATTTCTTAAACAACCACGTGGAAAGACACATCCTGTGGTCGTGGAAAAGATGTTACTCTGTTTAAGAAGGGTCAAATCATTGGCATGCATCAACCAGAGAAAACATCTTAGGAGATTGCAGAAACTACTAAAATTGGGTTAAGAACTGTCCAACGCATTATTAAAAACTGGAAGGATAGTGGGGAACCAACGTCTTCAAGGAAGAAATGTGGTCGGAAAAAAATTCTGAATGACAGTGATCGGCGATCACTTAAACGTTTGGCCAAATCAAAACGAAAAAAAACAACTAACAGCTAACCCTACCCTAACATTAAAACTCAGGGGAGTGTTTAATAGTGAAAGTAAGAGCATTTCCACACACACACAATGTGAAGGGAACTCAAGGTATTGAGACTGAACTAACTGACTATGCAACCCAAAGTGGTCACTGAAATAACTGACAAAAGTAATTATAAATTAAAATGTACTGAAATTAACTAATGAAAATCAGACATTGTTTTTTAACTGTGGTTTAATAGAATAATCTTTTTAAAAAAAAACTAATGAAACTGGTCTGGACAAAAATGATGGTACCCTAAACTTAATATTTTGTTGCACAGCCTTTTGGTGCAATCACTGCAATCAGGTGATTTCTGTAACTCTCACTGAGACTTCTGCACCTGTCCACAGGTGTTTTGGCCCACTCCTCATGAGCAAACTGCTCCAGCTGTCTCAGGTTTGAAGGGTGTCTTCTCCAGACTGCATGTTTCAGCTCCTTCCACAAATGTTCAATAGGATTTAGATCAGGGCTCATAGAAGGACACTTCAGAATAGTCCAATCTTTTGTTCTGAACCACTTTGGGTGTTTTTAGCTGTGCGTTTTGGGTCATTATCCTGTTGGAGGACCCACGACCTGTGACTGAGACCAAGCTTTCTGACCCTGGGCAGCACATTTGGCTCCAGAATGTCTTGATAGTCTTGAGATTTCATTGTACCCTGCACAGATTCAAGACCCCCTGTGCCAGATGCAGCAAAGCAGCCCCAGAACATAACTGAGCCTCCTCCATGTTTCACAGTAGGTACAGTGCTCTTTTCTTTGTATGCTTCATTTTTGCCTCCGTGAACATAGAGCTGATGTGACTTGACAAAAAGCTCCAGTTTTGTCTCATCTGTCCAAAGGACATTCTCCCAGAACCTTTGTGGCTTGTCAATATGCAATTTGGCAAATTCCAGTCTCACTTTTTCATGATTTGCTTTCAACAGTCATGTCCTCCATTAAGTCCACTCTAGCTCAAACAGCGACAGATGGTGTGATCTGATACTGATGTACCTTGACCTTGGAGTTCACGTCCAATCTCTTTGGAAGTTGTTCTGGGCACTTTGGTTATCATTCGTATTATACGTCTCTTCAATTTGTCATCAGTTTTCCTCTTGCAGCCACGTCAAGGGAGGTTGGCTACAGTCCTGTGGACCTTAAACTTCTGAATAATATGTGCAGCTGTAGTCACAGGAACATCAAGCTGCTTGGAGATGGTCTTATAGCCTTTACCTTTAACATGCTTGTCTATAATTTTCTTTCTAATCTCCTGAGACAACTCTCCTTAGCTTTCTGTGGTCCAAGTTCAGTGTGGTACACACCACGATACCAAACAGCACAGTGTTATTTCAGTGACCATTGTGGATTTTTCTCTCTTTAACAGAAGGGTACCAACATTTTTGTACACATCTGTAAATCTTGTAAATGCAACAGCGAGTGTGTGCTGTAATCAAAGCTGAAGGCAGTCCAATGAAATATTGCAGTGTGTGAATTTTTTATTTTCATTTTTATTTTTATTTTTTTGATGGAAACTTTTTTTTGGCCAGACAGTGTATTATACAATAGAGATTTCATGGGTGAGTCACCAGCTGTTCGATTTTAATCTGAATCCAGGGTCAGAAACTAGGGCTGTGCATCTTCACTGGTCTCAAGATTCGATCCGATTACGATTAACCTATCTACGATTCGATCCGATTCGATATCACGATGCATCACGATTCATTACAACGGTTTACATCCTGAATTTTTATGTAACTTGAAATCTACTTACACACCAATGACGACAAGCAAGCAGTCAGATAAATTTCAACTCCCTTTTATTTATTATTCAGGAATGCTTTAGAAATAGAAATCAGTTTCAACATAAATATCTTTACATTGTAGACCAAAAATAAATAGCTCTAGCCTCCCTGTAGTTGTGAAACTGTCTCTCCTGACAAAAAAAACCTCTGCAGTCTAGCTACAGCGTCTAGCAACTGTTTTCTGCTCCAAGGAAGGACACTTTTTGGATGTGGCAAACATCACAAAATGAATTGAGACTGAAGACACTAAATGTAACATGTAATCTAACAGTAGTATTTATAACAACAAATACTAAAATATCATCAAACTTTCAAGTATTTTATAAAGTGCAATGAACCTCTTCATAAAAGAACATATTTGTATGTTGAAATAAATGTCTAAACATTCAATTCAATCAACTAACATAAAATGTATAGGCCTAGCCTATCACATATATTATTGGT
This sequence comes from Cetoscarus ocellatus, assembly GCA_037902135.1. Classification (NCBI taxonomy): domain Eukaryota; kingdom Metazoa; phylum Chordata; class Actinopteri; order Labriformes; family Labridae; genus Cetoscarus; species Cetoscarus ocellatus. Next base: position 17,141 of record JBAMNC010002124.1, read on the forward strand.
GTGAAAATATTTAGTCACAATCCTCACATAACATGAATCATTCTGCTGTGCAAACTATCACAGAAGGGTTGTAACCTGTAATATACAAAACATACAAGACAGAGCACTTCCTGAAAGTGGCAAACATAATAAAACTTCAAAATATAGCAGACAACAGGTAGCATTGAACTACTAGCTTATAGTGTAGTGTACATGTTCACAGTATCAAAATGTTAACATAAATGACTGTCGTTTACCATTAAATAAAACTGTAAACTGAAATATACACCATAGGCCTAGTCTACCTATTGTGTGAAAATGGACAGTCTTCAAAAATAAAACATTCTGCAGTGCTGTAATCTACAAAAAAGGTTTCAAATAGCAGAACAGGGCAAAGGAACTTCCTGAATAAGACAAACATAACACACCAGATTAACTGCTCAGCATTTGGGAACTTGTAGGTTCTTCTGTACGAACTGTAGTTGATCCACATGTTCTGGTTTAAGAGCACTTCTTTTTGCAGTGACCACATCACCTGCAGTAGAGAAAACTCGCTCTGCAGACATGCTAGAGTCTGGGATACACAAGTATCGCTTTGACATGTGTGAGAGGAGGGGAAATGTGACCTGATGGACACGCCACCAATTCAAAGGGTCTTCAGTGAGAGGCAAGGATGGGGATTTACAGTATCTCTTCATTTCCTCTTCAGCCCTGGCATAAGGGGTCTTTGGTTCTATTTTACCTTCAGTGTCAGTGAAAGACCGTCCCAGTAAACTCGCAAGCAGGGATGAGGTCTTTCTCTTTGGAGCAGAAGGTCCGTCCTCTGCATGTGTTTCTTCTGTCAGAGTTCCTGTTCCCCCAGGTGCTTCATCCACTTCGGTCCTCATTAACACTCATTCTGTGTTTGAATAAAATATAAAACAAAAAATAAAATGATTTAGCAGTTTGCATATTTTAGCCAATCCAACAGCTCACATCTTTTAGGAAAAATGTTTTATAACACTGTTGTTCATTGTAGTTAAAGTTAACTTTATTATAAGCATTTTAATTTTACAAGTCTTAGATGAAACTGTGAAATTACCTCCAGAGATGCAGCCTCTTCAGTCACTCCTCGGTAGATGTCCAATCTTTCCTCCTCTTTGAGAAAAGGTAGTCCCTCGAAACGAGGATCGAGCACAGAGGCTGTATGAAGGATCTTCTTTTCTTCCTCACTGGTGTACCTCTTCAGGAGATCTGTTTTGATGGCCTTCTTGATCTCCCGGATCATGGTTGAGTCTCCGATGGTGTCTGTCATGTTTAGCAGGAGTTGTGCTTTTATTGGAGCAATTAGAGATGCTGTTGGATTTTTCTCTTCTGACGTCAATGCAGTTGCATCCTTCATTGGCTTTAATGCGCACACAGCATCCTCTGCATTTGACACATCTGTTTCGATAAGAGTGCAGAGGTCTGACTGTCCCTTTCTAACCTCTGGAGACAGCAAGGTGGCACAAATTGCAGGTTGTTGTTCCAAGAACCTCTTGACCATGTCATATGCACTGTTCCACCTTGTGGCGACATCAGTTATTAGCCTGTGATTTTTCAGGCCTAGACATTTCTGTTTCACTGTCAAACAGTGGTTTGCTGTAGTACTGCGATGGAAAAATGTGGATATTTTCCGGACTCTGCCCAGAAGCCTGGAGAGCGTGGCCTCTTTAAGCACCCGCTGAGAGGTGAGATTCAGACTGTGGGCAAAACATTTTACATGAGGGAACTTCCCAACTTGCGCTGCAACGATCATGTTAGCCGCGTTGTCTGTCACCAGTACTATGTCTTTGTCCGTCAGCTGCCATTCATCAAAAACACGAGATAGTAGCTCTGCCAGATGAGCGCCTGTGTGAGACTCATACACGGCTCTTGTTTGCAACACACGAGACAAAATCTGCCAGTCCTCACTTATGTAATGTGCTGAAACTGTTAAATAGGAGTCCGTCGCGACAGAAGTCCATAAATCACACGTTATAGCTACACGACTAGCCTGGCGCATTGACGCTATTATCTTAGCTTTGGTTTCGTTGTACAGTGCAGGTATAACATTCTCTGTAAAGTGGCTGCGTGATGGTAGCTTATACCGTGGCTCCAATGTCTTTACCAGGTGGCGAAATCCTGAGTTTTCCACGACCGAAAAAGGCCGTAGATCCTTCGCTATGAAAACGGCCACACACTGGGTAATTCTCTTCACCTTCTCAGAACTAAGTGGCAAAGTTGAAAGTGTGTCAACTATCTTTGTTTGGGCTGGATCCGCTGTTCCAGTAGCAATAGCAGGCGTTAGCTTCTCTGGGTGGAAACGGCTAACGTGGTTTCTCAGATTGGTGGTATTTCCACGGTATTTGATTTTCGAGCGACATATCTTAAACACAGCGTGTGTCTTGTCAAGTTCTTGCTTTCTAACGAGTTCATAAAATCCGTAAGGAGCCCAGATGTCCGCTTTCAACACACCAGGAGCGTTTTTTATCGAGCGTTTTTTCATCTCTCGACTTCTGCCGCTCTCCGCCATGTTACATTTTATTTTGCTATCGCCTTTTGCAGTACTTTGTCCCTTCAGGGTTATCATTGACTGTCGTAAAGCAGGTGTGATGTAGCTCACTATATGCCTGTGTCTATGGAATAAATACGAGGCCTGCCGAACGTAACGTTAATAATAATAACCAATTGTGTCCCGTCACTGCATCGATGCAGAATCGTTCATGTCTGCATCGCGATGCATCGGAAAAATGATTATATTTAACAGCCCTATCAGAAACTAACATTACTTTGACAATACTTGTGTAAATTACCTCAGAATGCAAAACATGAAATATCTGATCACACATTAACTTCTGAATGTTTAAAACTAAAATGTATTCCTGGTCTTTGTTACAATGTTCTCCCTGTGCTGTTTGCATGCGTTTGCATGTTCAGTGCATGCGTTTGCATGTTTAGTGCGCATGCGTTAACAGCGCAAGCAGCCTGTGGAAGTTGCTCCTACTAGTTTTCCGTCTTTTCTTGGAAAAAGACTACTTTTACTACCTCTTACTTGTTTGTTTTTTCCTGAATTTAACTTGAGAAGTGGTGCTCTCTCACTTGCCCTAAAAGAGAGTATTTTATCTTTTCTCATTCTATAACTTTTAATCATGGGACCACTATCGCATACTCGGACTAACGTACCGCTGCAGCCCCGCTTTGCTTACAGCAGGGAACAGCTGATCGCGCTGCAGCCGGCCAGCTCAGCGATCTCAACACCAGACATACAGCCAGGTATGCTCGCGGACATAAGGAGAAAAACACACAGGGGGTGTAGAGGAGGAAAAAAGCTGCAAGGGAAAGGAGTGGGACTGAGACGACGGAGGCTTATGAAGAGGAGTTATAAGCCGAGTCTCCGCTCTCTCATCATGGGAAATGTGAGGTCCCTGGGGAATAAGATGGACAAGCTGACGGCGCTGGTCAGGAGTCAGATGGAGTATCGTATCTGCAGCCTGATGTGCTTCACAGAGACGTGGCTGCAGCCGGAGACTCCTGACTTTAACGTCTCCATCACCGGCTTCCAGACTGTACGGGCCGACCGGGATGTCACCGAGAGCGGTAAGAGAAAGGGCGGGGGACTCCCCGTTCTTGTAAACAACAAGTGGTGTCATCCCGGTCACATCACGGTGAAGAAACGCATCTGTAGCCCGGATATAGAACTGTTAGCTGTGGGACTCCGACCTTAATATTTACCCCGGGAGATTTCTCATACCATCCTAGTGGCTGTTTACCCCCCCCCAGCGAGCCCCGCGACGGCGTGTATGTATCGACACTGCAAACAGACAATCCCAGTGCTCTCATCATGATCTCTGGGGACTTTAATCATGTCACCATGGGAAAAACACTCCCAACTTTCACCCAGTATGTGAGCTGCATAACCAGAGGGGAGAAGACTCTGGACCTTCCGTATGCTAATGTGAAAGAGGCATACAGCTCTTCCCCCCTCCCCCCTCTGGGACGATCAGATCACAACCTGATCCACCTCACCCCCTGTTATGTGCCCCTGGTGAAAAGACTGCCAGCCACCACAAAGTCTGTGAGGAACTGGTCAGACGAGTCCATGGACACACTGCAGAGCTGCTTCGAGGTGACAGACTGGACGGCACTCTGTCAGCCCCATGGAGAGGACATCAACGAGCTCACAGAATGCATCACGGATTACATAAACTTCTGTGTGGACACCATCGTCCCAACAAGGACTGTCCTTTGTTATTCAAATAACAAGCTGTGGATAACAAAGGACATCAAAGACTGTCTAAATGCTAAGAAGAGGGCCTACAGAGATGGACATCTTGAGGAGGTGGGGGCAACACAAAGGGTCCTGAAGGTGAAAATTAAGGAGGCTGAGGACAGCTACAGGAAGAAGCTGGAGAAAAAACTCCAGCAAAATGACATCAAAGAGGTCTGGAGTGGCATAAAGACCATCACTGGATACAAGAGGAGCAGCAGCAGGGGAGAGAACTGCAGTGTGGACAGGGCGAACGAACTAAATCTGTTTTTAACAGATTCAACTCAGGCCCTGTCCTCCCTCCCCCTCTCCCTGCTGCAGGCCAGCAGCCAGCAGCCACTCCAGGGACACCTCCCCCTCCTGGGAGCCCCCTGCCTTCAGATGAGGGAACCTCACCTCCCTCCTCCTCCTTCTCCCAGACTGAAGGACCTCGCGTAGCATCTACACCTCCACTCACCTCCCCGATGTCCTTCACCGCAGACCAGGTTAGAAGACAGCTGACAAGACTCCACACAGGCAAAGCTGCAGGCCCTGATGGTGTGAGCCCGAAGGTCCTGAAAGCCTGCGCCCCCCCAGCTCTGTGGAGTACTTCACCATGTCTTCAGCATGAGCCTGAGTCTCCAGAGGGTCCCCGTGCTGTGGAAGACGTCCTGCATCGTTCCTGTACCGAAGACGCCGTGCTCAAACAACGTCAAGTACTACAGACCGGTGGCACTGACGTCCCACATCATGAAGACCCTGGAGAGACTCGTTCTGGAGCAGCTCCGGCCCAAGGTCAGGCCCCACTTGGATCCACTCCAGTTCGCCTACCAGCCCTGACTTGGTGTTGAGGACGCCCTCATCTTCATGTTGAACAGGGTCTACGCCCATCTGGACAGGCCTGACAGCACTGTGAGAGTGATGTTTTTTGACTTCTCCCGTGCCTTTGACACCATCAGACCGTCCATACTGGGGGAGAAGCTGACAGCGATGGGGATGGAGGCTCCTCTGGTGTCCTGGATTGTGGACTACTTGACTGGCAGACCGCAGTATGTTCGTCTGCAGCACTGTGTGTCTGACAGGGTGGTCAGCAATACAGGGGCTCCCCAGGGGACAGTCCTGTCCCCCTTCCTCTTCACCCTGTACACCATGGATTTCAGCCACAACACCGACTCCTGCCACCTTCAGAAATTTTCTGATGACTCGGCTGTTGTGGGGTGTATTAGCAAGGGTGATGAGGAGGAGTACAGGGCTGTGATGGGGGACTTTGTCACATGGTGTCAGCAGAACCACCTACAGCTCAACGTGACAAAGACCAAGGAGCTGGTCGTGGATCTGAGGAGGACAAAGGCTCCAGTGGCCCCTGTTTCCATCCAGGGGGTCCAGGTGGACATCGTGGAGGAGTACAAATACTTGGGAGTATTTTTGGATTACAAACTGGACTGGACCAGGAACACCGAGGCGGTCTACAAGAAGGTCCTTTAACATCTGCAGGACGATGCTGAGGATGTTCTACGAGTCTGCGGTGGATAGTGCTGTCCTGTACGCGGTTGTGTGCTGGGGCAGCAGGATCAGGGTAGCGGACACCAACAAGCTCAACAAACTGATCCGTAAGGCCAGTGATGTTGTGGGGGTGCAGCTGGACTCTCTAACAGAGGTGTCAGAGAGGAGGATGCTGTCCAGGCTGCAGGACATCATGGACAACACCTCCCACCCACTCCACAGCGTGCTGGACAAACACAGGAGCACATTCAGTGCGAGACTCATCCCCCCACGATGCACCACAGAGCGCCACAGGAAGTCATTCCTGCCTGTGGCCATCAGGCTTTATAGCTCCTCCCTCTAAAATCACTGCTCCCTCAGGTCCTGGAGAATAAACTCCCACTGTTTTTACTCCTGTGATGTTGTTGATAAGTAAATCTTTGGACAAATGGTGCTGTCATGAATACATTTAAATTTTTAGTGTAAATATTGTTAATTGTTAATACTGTGTATACCTCCACCTCACTCGGAGCCTCATGTCCACTTCATTTTACTTACTTATTCTACTTATTTTCCGTCATAAGGAAGTTTTATACTGCTTAAAGACTCTGCACGTTGCAAACTACTTGCGTAATTTTTATGCTCTTTTCATTTGTTTTTATTTTTACTTGTATTTATTTTATCTTTATTATTTTTTAATGCTACTGTTTACTCTAATGTCCTCATCTGTTATTTCCAACTGCTATACTGTGTATAAGAGCAACTGAAACAACCGAATTTCCCCCTGGGGATTAATAAAGTATTTCTGATTCTGATTCTGATTCTGAAACTCAGAAAAGCAGAATTTGGATCCATAACGGTTGATGTCTAAACACTGACGCAATCTCATAGGGTTAAATATCATTTATCTTTTAATTAAAATATTTTTATTGTATTTTAATAAAATACTCCGCAGGACTTCTCTGTCTCAGCTGATGATCACTTCTTGTTTGTGTTTCGGAGATGGAGCTGACACCCAAAGAGTGTGAGGGAGGGGGAACCCAGCAAGGTAAGTTGAAGAGGAAACGTGAAGAAGAGGAGGAAGCCACACCCACAAAGAATCAGGTGACTTAATAATTAATTTATTATTTATCACAGAATCGAGTCATCAGATCAACTTATGGACGATTATAAAACGTCACACGCTCAAATTGATCATAATGACACTCAGAATCTGACATGTTTCTATATCAACATTACACAAAATAATGCACAACATGCTGCACCTGACATTACATGCACCTGTAAGCTTAATAGAATGCTGCACCCCACGCTTCATAAAAAATGCACTGCAAGCTGCACCGCATGCTGCACATTGACAAAAAGTATCTCACACTAGTTTAAGTGACAGTTCATCATAATTAAAATGAACTCAATACATGTTGCATTGATTGATGCTGTCACTGACACACCAGGCGGTCGACCACGGGCTGAAGGTGGCGAGTCACTACAACAGTCTACAGGAAGTTGGTCTGGCTGCTCGCAGTCGCAGTCGAATCTTCTTCATGAGGAACTTTAACAACTGGCTGAAAAGCATCCTCATCGGTAAGTGACTGAGTAATCACTTGGATCAATATTTCATATGGCGAGTATCTGTGTCAGTAATCATTAATCCTTACATATTAATCAATCAATTAAAAAAGGTCTCCAAGAAAAGTTTCTAAGGACTTCTGTAAACTGAACCATGGGCCTACAGCACGAGGCCCAGATAGCTATCTGGACCTCATGCTGTACTTTGCCCGCTCCGCCAGAACCATCATAAAGCTCTGCTCTGAGTAAGTTAGTATCTGTGATCTATCATCTGTGTTTTTAGCTTGTTAATGTGGAGTTTTTCCATTTGCTCAGAGGCCAGGGGCCTGTAGTAACAGCCGATGATTCCTTCTGTTACTTGGAGTGTCTCAGTTAAAATATAACTGAAGGGTCTCCAAAGGCTTTGGGATGGATCCTTCTGAGGTCTGGGGCCTCACTTATAAAGCAGTGTGTAGAATCTTTACTATAAAAGTACACCCACGGCATGTATCTAAATCTGTTGTGTGAATAAAATAATTCAGAATTTTAAAACTATACGCATGCATTCCCTCAGGCAGTGTCCTCTTTATGAATCAAAATCCACTTGGAAGTGTTCGCACATGGATCAGCCTCCCTGAATGCACCCACTATTAACCATTAACAGCAAATGCAATTGACTTTATTTATGGAATGATTTATCAAAATGTACAGTAGTGTAAAAAAAAAACGTTGGGACAGCCCATGATCTTGTGATATACTTTATTAAGAATCACTCTTAAGTATCCAAGTGCAGTTTCTTTTAGTTCAGTCACTGCCAAAACACTAAATAAATCATAAAGACATTAAATACATCAGAAATTGTGAGTACTGTGTCATTTTGGTTCCTCTGGTCAGCTGATGACTAAGGTCATGCTTTTTATTGAAGACTCTGTTTTTGTTGCAATGCTTTTTGTCGATATAAATCTGCATGTTGGAAAATTCTTCATAGACAAAAATGTCTACAACAACAAACCAAACACAGGAAACACACCTGAAGATCCAGATTCTCATCCAGGTCGGGTACAGCTCCCCCCACAGAGCCAGAAACTGCAGATGCAGTCCTTCCCCTGTAAGAGACACTCTGCAGAGACACAAACACACAAACAGAAGACAAAACAAGATCTGGAGTTCCAAGAAAGGACCACGTCCTGATCCACACGTGCAGGGAAAACCACCCAATTTATTCATTTTATTTATTTATGTTTGACATTTATTCAATGACATCACGTGAGCTTCAGCAGTAGATCAAACCAAACTGATGTCCAGTTTCCCACCCTCAATGTACGTGGACGACTCCTAGATCATGGCTGAAGCTCCTGTAGGGTCCTGGAGAAGTCCCTAATCAGTGAAAGACAAAGGTCAGCCTGGGGTTATTGAATCCAAGCTCACAAAAACTAGACAGCAAGGACCTGGAAGAGGACTCAGTGGTGGGATTAGTCCAGTTTCAGCTTAGTCCCCCTCCTACTACTGTTAGTGTACGCAAAAGACCAGGCCAAGCATCATCTCCAGCAGGTCCAGGAGCTACAGCCAGGCCTGGTGGAGCAGGATCATGAGTCAGGCATGGTGGAGAAGGATCACACATCTGCATGTGCAACTGTGTGCTATTGGCATCGTGCAATATCATATCTAATCTGGCACTTTATAATCCTGGGCAGTAGGGTAATGTGCAATGCAACATGCACTTAATATCCCTGTGCAATATTGGGCAACGTCCAATATAATGGGGACCTGAGCTCCCAGGCAGCTAGCACTGTGCACTTTAGCATTTGGCACTTTAGCACTATGGCACTTCATTTAGCACTCCAGCACTTTTATAATTCGTTGTATATCGTTCCCACGGTCCCCCAACTCTCAGCCTGTTTTTGTTTTGGACTGTGTGTTATCTGTGTTGTTCCTTGTGCTTTAATATGCTCTGTCTGTTTTATTCCTATTATTGATGTTTGTTTTGGTTTTATGTGTTGACACCAAACTGCTAATGGAACTGGGGATGGAAATTAGCTGCTAGGCTATAATCCCATGCATTTACATGTAAATGTTCATTAATGCATACTTTCCCATTTTCAAAATAAATAAATCAATCCTAAATCCCAAATCATGGTTTGGGGATGTCTGAGTCAGGCCTGGTGTTGATCATCTCACTGTTACGGAGCATTGGACTCTGACAAGTATTGTGGCCTTCTTCAGACCCACATGCCCCTTCTGCACGTGCTCAGTTCATCAAGGTCAAACTGGATGTTTCAGCAGGAAAACAGCCCTCGCCATATATTTAGGCCCCTTGACGCACATCCAGGGCTGAAGGAGCACAAGATCCAGGTCCTAGAGGGTCCAGTTCAGTCCACAGACAACCCACTGAAAATCTGAGCTGGATCATCAGAAAGTCTGTTCCAGAGAGTGAACCAGAGAATCTGGAGAAGTGAAAGGCACTAATGGAAGAAGAACAGGACGAGTCCCCCTCAGCAGAGTGAAGGCTGGTGGACAACATGCAGCAGTATCAGAGCTCTGCTGCTGATGGCAGAAACTCTAAATACTGATTTGATAATGAGATGGATCATTTATTTTTGTTCAGCCACACCTATAAACACAAAATAAGTATTGTTATGCAAATATTTCATGATATATCTGAGACTGTGTCAAATTTAAAGGCAGTCTGAAAACTTCTCCCCCTGCAGTTAAATAGGATTTAAGAGGAGAACTAAAACAACAACCACAACAAGGATAATTGAATTGGAGGATGCAGAAAATCAGGTTTATTTAATGAATAAGAAGGTGCTTGAACTCCACATATTAACTGACTGCTACAGAGGAGAGGATGATCAAGTCAACACACCGTGCTGTGTGCTTCCCGTTGTGCCAAAACATCCACTATCACCATCACACACGACTTTGACCGCAGCTTTGCGTGTTAATTATTTTGTGCATGTGCAGCGTTTACAAATGACCCCTGGCCCTTAAAACACTGTAGCCCTCCACCTAAGACACATTGATTCACTTTGTACCTGCTCATCACCTGATACAACAACAGGTGTTTCTAAGTTGATGTTTTCTAATTTGATTGACAGGTGAGATCCTGGAGCGAGTGCGGGGGACAGGGTCTCGCCAGATTTCAGTGTTGGATCTTGGTTGTGGGAAAGGAGGAGACCTACTAAAGTGGAGGAAAGGTGGGATCAGCCACCTGGTGTGTGCAGGTAAACACATCAACACTAATGACCTTTACCCTTTAACCACGTGCTCCATGCAAAAAAGAAAAACAAAGGGGACAAAGTGATGTATTCATGGTCATCAATGATGATAGTTGGCTGATGGTCAATGATTGATGATAATGAACTAATTGTTAATGATTGTTTCATAATAGAATAACTTATATTGACTATGATAAATTCAATGATACTGATTTTTGGTTTACTTAGTCATGTTGTTTTTATGTTGAGTGTTTCAGTATCAGAATCAGAAATACTGTATTAATCCCAGAGGGGAAATTCAGTTTCCTATGGGTATGAATCTGTTTGTAGATTTGGCTGGAGTGTCGGTGGAGCAGTGTCAGATTCGCTACGATGACATGAAGAGGAAATCTCACTTTAACGAAAAAATCTTCAGTGCACAATTCATTACCGCCGACTGTACAAAGGTAAGAGGCGTCTCATCTGAATACCACACACCTCAGAGTCCAGACACCAGAGCCATATAACCCTATACATAAGTCAGGGGTGTCCAAACTTTTTACATCAAGGGTCCCTGTGTTCTTTTTACATCAAGAAGAACACAGGGACGACTTTTAGTGTATTTAAATTAAAGTTTTAGGGTTTAGGGGTGGGTTATCACCTGTCAAGGGGCCCTTGTAAGCCCCGGCTATTAATGGATTCACACCTAGTCAGGGCCAAAATGACTTTCTTAGCAGCAGAGATGGGAGACACTGACAGCCTATCTTCACTGTCAGACACAAAACAAGAGTAAACTGCAAGAATGTCGGTGCTTGCAGATGAATATTGTAATATACTTTCTTAATGAGAGCTTTTGACAAAGTAAATATTACAGAAAATGTGTATGATTTATGGTATTTGCTGCTTTAATGAAAATGTCTTTATTCATTCAGCTGTTTCAGGGGCCAATTCAATATGGGCAGCAGGCCGCATTTAGTCCCCAGGCCATAGTTTGGACACCCCTGATATAAGTATAAGGCTGCTCATTTTCACCTCTGCCACATGCATGGCAGATGTCCCGGCCCTGCTTGATTTCATTGTTGGTGAGGGAGGAGTGACAGTAAAGAATCAGAATTTGTATTTATCATACATACTTGGCAAATTGGTTCTAAAACAAACAACATATAATTAGAATAAAATAAAGAGTCAGGAGGAACAAATCAAGTATGAAAATAGGTACAAAACAGTGCAAAATTTAATTTGGTATAAATAAAAATGTACAAAATATACAATGGGGGCAAAAACAAAAAACTACAACCCAACAATCTATACAGAAGGTGCAGTGAAGGAGCTGTACGGATCAGCATCAAACTGTTAAGAGCATAAATATGAGATAAATACAGATACAGTGAACTGTGCGTGGGGAGGCAGGGTGACAGTCTTTTTTATTGGGTGGGGGGTACCGTTCATGATACTGACAGCAGAGGGGAAGAAACTGTTGAGGTTTCTTCCATCTCTGGGTCCTGGAGGTGTCCAGGTCACTGCCAGAAAATCTGCCGTCTGTGAACGGAGGCTGTCATACGGACTCCGTTCCTACACCGTTAGGTCTACACGCACTTCAGCTGCATCCACGCTGTGCTGTGTAGTACTCAGTTCAAAGGTTTACTCTGTTAAAAACTACATTCATGATGTATGTGAGCCACAAGGTCCACATCAGTGTTTGAAACCTTAACCCCCCTGAAATGATGCTTATTTGATCTAAACCCTGATTTTATGTTTGTGTTGTTTCCAGGAGCTTCTGTCCGAGAAACTCGACAACGCAGAGCTCACGTTCGATATCTGCAGCTGTCAGTTTGTTTATCACTACTCGTTTGAGAGCGAGCAGAAAGCTGACATGATGCTGAGGAACGCCTGTGAACGCCTCAGACCGGGAGGTTTCTTCATTGGCACCACGCCGGACGCCTTCGAGCTGGTGTAAGAACCAAAATGGGTCCACAGGAAGGTCATGGGTTTCTGTCAAGGGATCGCTGTTGTCACAGTAAGGACTTGACTTTGTCCTGGAGATGGTTACAAGCAGAGAGACAACAAAAACTGATGAGAAGTACAGGAGAGCTCACTGCAGGGCCAAGGCCACCACAGTGGGTTTTGATTCCCTCGGATGTCCATGATGTGACAGTGGTTTTGGTCTCTGGAGACTCAGTATTGCTTCCCAAAGCTACGTTGACACAAACATCGCATCATTAAGGGGGACTATGCTTTTTTGCAGTCTGACATTTTTAGATATTCTTAGGGGTTTTGGGTAATTAGGGCTTTTTGATATATCTTGATGGTTTCACATTTTTTACAGTTGGTTACATTTGGTGGTTTTGGATACTCTAAGGGCGCTTGTTTGTATTCTGAGGGCATTTAGATGTTGTTAAGGGATACTGGATATTAACAGGCTTTTGTGTGTCTTGCTTTTTTTTAAAGATATTTTAATCATATATCTTTTTTTAATAAAACTACTGTCTTTAGGGTTTTTTGTGTTTTCTTAATATTTAAGATAATCCAAGCAGTTTGTTTTTTACTTTTTTTGATTCTCTTTTTTTTCTATAAAATGTTGTCGTTGGTAGCCTTCGATGCTGGTGAGAGGGTAACATAAACTTTTAATCAATTAAAGTACAAATAAACATTTCTGTTTAGGACAGTATAATATTGATCTCTTCAGTAGCAGAGTGTTGTTTCATTACCTGTAAAGTGGTAATTTTGGAGCTACGAGGTTTGTGCCTGACAAAAATGGTATCTTGATGTTTTTTGGACTTTTACACAGTTCCTCCCATCATGTGAGATGGGGCCTCTATTGGGCTACAAAAAGTTATCGATAATAACTTAACACCGTAATCCAAACGAAACCATGTTTCAATGATGACAGACAATGAATGTTTGAGTCCCAAATCAGAACCTATACAGAATATTTCAGCCTTCATTACCTGCACTGTCTGATTAACACTGAGGTGTTACAGTTTAACTGGTGCTGAATTAACTGAGGACTTTTGTCCAAGATGTCCTTTTTTTTAATCAATGCTCGTATGTAAGAGGTTATGGGAAAACTTTTCTGAGCGTCAAGAGAGAAAACTTAAAACCCAGCAGCAAATGTGAGCCATCACGCTGAAAACTGATTATAAAGTAGACCGATTGGACTCCTTGAGTTGGCTTAAGTTTGGGAAAGGTAGTCCAAAGGGTTTTGGTTTTTTAAGGGTTTTTCTTATCAGATATTTGTTCATATTTTGACAACCCTCCTCCTCTTTTTCTTAAACAGGAAGCGTTTGGAGGCGTCGGACTCGCTGTCCTTTGGAAACGAGGTCTTTAAGGTCTCCTTTCAGTCTAAGGGTGTTTATCCACTGTTTGGCTGTCAGTACCATTTCAGCCTCGAAGAGGTGGTCAACGTCCCCGAGTTCCTGGTCTACTTCCCTCTTTTTGAGCAGTAAGACTTTGTTTTAATCTGATGTCTTTTACAAAGCTAAGGGACGTTTCATAGTTAGAAAATAAAAACTACAACATTCCTGTCATAAAGACTTTTTCTGACCGGTCTCAGTCGTGTCTCTGACCTGTCTCAGACGTGTCCCTGACCTGTCCCTGGCTTGTCTATAACCTGTTTTTCACGTGTCCTTGACCTGTTTCTGGCGTGTGTCTGAAGTGTCCCTGACCTGTCTCTGACCTGTCCCTAAACCTGTCTCTAACATGTCCTTGACCTGTCTCTGACCTGTCTCTGACGTGTGTCTGACGTGTGTCTGATATGTGTCTGATGTGTCTCTGATGTGTCCCTGACCTGTCTCTGACCTGTCTCTGATGTATCTCTGACCTGTCTCAGACGTGTCCCTGACCTGTCTCAGACATGTCTCTGATGTATCTCTGACCTGTCTCAGACGTGTCCCTGACCTGTCTCAGACATGTCTCTGATGTGTCCCAGACCTGTCTCTGACGTGTCCCAGACCTGTCTCTGATGTGTCCCAGACCTGTCCCTGACATGTCTCTGATGTGTCTCTGACTTGTCTATAACCTGTTTTTGAATTGTCCTTGACCTGTCTCTGATGTGTGGCTAACTTGTCTCTGACCTGTCTCTGACCTGCCTTTGACGTGTCTCTGACCTGTTTTTGATATTTCCCGGACCTGTCTCTGACGTGTCCCTGACCTGTCCGTGAAGTGTCCCTTAAATGTCTGTCCTGCCTCTGATGTGTCCCCTAACTGTCTCTGAGCTGTACGTTAACTATCTCTGACCTGTCCCTAACCTTTCTCTGATGTGTCCCTTAAGTCCTGTCTCTGACCTGTCACTCCTGTCCTTGGCCTGTTTCTGATGTGTCCATTAACTGTCTCTCCTGTCTGACATGTCCCCTTAATGTCTCTGAACTGTCTCTGGCGTGTCTTTGACCCGTGTCTTTGACCCGTGTCTTGTATCTCTCGTGTCTTTTCAGCATGGCTCGGCGGTATAACATGCGTCTGGTGTTGAAGCAAAGGTTTTCAGAGTTCTTTGAGGAGAAAGTGAAGAGCGACACCCATCGCAGCCTCATGATGAAGATGAAGGCTCTGGAGGTAAAGCCCTCAAATGTCTTGGGGTTCATTAATTAGACAATCAGATCAACTATGTGTTCATTTACATAGTTAATCAGGATTGATAATCAGGATTAATGTGTTCAAGTACATAGTTAACCCCTGGATGTTGACGCTTTTGTATACGACAGCAAAGCACACCGTTCACAGAAAATTTAATAACTTTACAACTGTTTATCGTAGCCACTTACCGATTGTTTTGATCAAAAGCTAACAACTTAGCCATTCCCATGAGCCCTTCGGCTGACATATCTCTCCTGAAATATCAGTGTCTTTTTGGAGACTTCGTAAAAGTAATCCATCATGATAAATCCAAAAGTTAGGTCTTCTAGGTGAATTATTTCATCCAATTTCTGTAACAAAACACGTTAGCACAGTAGATAGTCGCCATCTTGTTGTCACCCGGATGCAGTTTATATTCTACTTACTGTGTCTTCTGACAAAAATGTAATAAAAAATGTTATATATTTACCTATGCCCATTTGGGTATTATTCCAGATCGTGCGCCATGTGCGCACAGATAATTATTATGGATTTATAGACATTATTTAATTTATTTTTAATTTTTTCATTTTTACACATATTATGACAGGATATGATGTCAGCAGGGTTAGCCTGTGGGATGAACACGTGCTCTGTCTCCTCTGGAGACGCACAGTATCAGAGACACACAGGTAAACATGTTGTTGCAAGCACAAAAAAAGATTGTTTTGGCACATTGGAACCTGCAAAAAGCGAGTGACTTTTTTTGTAAATATGATTGTAAATAGTTTGCTGTGTCTAACAGCGTTTATTTCTTTGTTCTTACTTATAAAGAAGACTTGGAAAAACAGTTTTCTGTTGTCAAAAGTGTTCATCCATACTCAGCTGGATTTTTTTGTGATGAATTCTGTCTGATTCAATTTCTGTTTTTTTTCTTTTGTCTTAATGGTCATATTACTATCTACACATTCAAGTGACACTCCTGCAGCATACATATTCAGATAGCCCAGCTTGTCCTGAAAAAAACAAGGTCTAATACATGATTATGCATCATAGGGTAGAGGTTTTACATACATTATAACACAAAAAGTCCAGGCGCCCCAAAAACTAAGCTAAAGAAAAAATAGCTAAAGACCTCAGAGGGTTAATCAGGATTAATGTTCATTTCTCTAGATAATCAGGATTAATGTGTTCATTCACACGTTTCGTTTCAGACATTCCCTGGCGACGATGATCAGGCCACAGGCAGCAGAGGAGAGTACAGCCACGCTAAAGAGCACTGCAGCAGGCCAGGAGTCAAACTCCCTCTGGTGGGTCTGCAGGGAGGTGTGCCTTGTCCGGGTTTACACTGGTTTAAACTGGTTTAAAATTGTTAAATCTGATTTAAACTGACCCTGTACATCAGGTTTAGAGTGATTCAATCCAGTTTACGCTGGTTTGGACTGGCTTGTCCTGCTTTTAAAGGTTAACACTTTCTAGGTCTAGGCTAACCTTGTTTAAACTAGTTTTTGGGGGGTTTTTTTCATAAAATGTCAGCAGCAAAGTGCTCCAATGTTTTTATTCAGCTTTTATTGAGAGCGTCCTGTCTTTTTCATCATGTGCTGGTTTAGAAATGCAGCAGAAACACAGAAGAAACCTTCAGGGAAATTGTAACATTGTCCAGTGAACTGTCAGGCGTCCCATCTGCAGATGTAAGTTAGGGTTGGGTAACTCTAACCACCAAACTGCACTTATAAAATGAGAACATTAAAAATGGCGATCAGCATAGAGGGTGATGGTGATCCCCTTTGTTTACACTGTTTTCCTCTAGGCGACGTTGTTGAGCTCGTGTGTTCACCAAAAACAGATCTAAATTTTCTGTTTTTCCACAAGCAATGCATTTTTTGAATGATTGGTGAGAAACAGTTGTGTTTAAAAGTCTAGCTGGTCTAGACCCACCTGTCCGTCCATCACTGAGGTTTTCTTCTCTCCTCCATGTGGAGCATCATTTCAGCCTCTTGTGATGTTCTACGGCGTAACCACCATATACTTTGGGGGGGACATGTCCCCCCCAATATTGGAAAAATACCAATCTGTCCGCCCCAATAATAGGCTTATTATAGGCTATCTTAATATGTAACATTATGATATCGCCTCCTTTTATGAACCCTGGCTGTAGTGGGTCAGTTGCTTGTTGTTTCTGATTTACTTTGAATTTAGGAAAACAAGGTAAACAAAACTGTGTGACCACCCCTACCGATTGTACACTTGGTTGAGCCCGTAAACGCCGGCTTGCGGCTTCGTTTGAAAAACCGCTAAGTCTGACTGTCACTGGTGGTCAGCGCCGCCCCTCCCTATACGCAAAACACGTGCTGTCCATAGAGCCCAACAATCCATAGGGGGCCCCCATTTTGCGTAGAGGGACGCATTCTCCACTGTGTGATGCCGCCACGATCTGCTCTGTGGACTACAGGCCTGATATTTTCCATTGAAAGTGTGGCTGTTACCGTTGTTGTCTGTCAGTTACGTCATTTTGCAGTGCAGATGATGCACATGAGAACATCGTGCAGCGTCTTTGGGCACGCGCTCCTCCATGTGCCGGTGTGCGTAAAGACGCAGATAGACGTGCATCGGCACATGGAGGATCATCAGTCACTTTGTGTGATTTTATAATTCAAATGGTGTCTGGATAGCTCATGTGCACGGTTTAAATGAAGACAAAGACTTCAGAAATGATGAGTCAGGCTGATGAGTCAAAACTCAACACTCTTCACCAGTCCAGCTCTGAGCTGCTGTTGACCCAAAAGTGGGTCTCAGAGCTGTTTTCAGTATATGGAGGCCCTATGAGGACAAACATCCATCAGAGTATGTCAAAGTATACCCACTAGAATAAACCTGACTACACCACTGGAACGTGAGTCTGTATGTTGTTGAAATTAAACAAGAAAAACACTCCAGCTGCTAGCCTGCAATCATGAGACAGAAGAGAGGATAATTCAGAACAGATGTGGACTATAGATTAAATTTCCCTACGGCCCTGATTTTTTAATGTCTAGTTAACTGCATATACATACATCTCTGTTGAAAAAGGAGTGGTTGATGAGCAACCAGTTGGTGATATGTGTCAGAGAAATGTTCTTTTAATGTGAACTTAATTGGTCAATGTATTCCTCAAAACTATGTTCTAGATGAGCAAATCAATATATTAGAATTGTGAATTGTGGGAAATGCACTTAAAAAAATAATATCTGGGGAAGGGCTCACGTTTGGACCCCCCCAATATCTATACCAGGGTTACACCCTTGGTGATGTTGAAGTGTTTTTATTTTTTAGCTTCAACACTGCATCAGTGTTGATTTTGTTTTTTGTTGCCAAATGTCTATGATTCCTGCCACACCCAAATTTAACGATGGGGACAAAGTACTTTAAATAACTAACATACCAACGACTTTGAAATATCTAAAACTGTTTTAAATTGAGTTTTTCATGGTTTTAACTATTTGGATTGGTCTTGTGTGGTTTACACAAGTTCAGACTGGTTTAGTCTGGTTTAAACAGGTAAGGACTGGTTTACATCTGTTTGATCTGCTTTAAACAGGTTTGGACATTTTAAACTGCTTTAATCTGTTTAACACGTTTTGGACATGTTTAGGTTTGATCTGGTTTAAACTGCTGTGATCTGAATTGATTTGCCTCGATCTACTTCAAACTGCTTTGGACAGGTGTCAACCAGATTGATCAGGTTTCACCTGGTTTAGACAGGTTTGGGTTTGATCTGGGTTAAACTGCACTTGTATTTCTTCTGTTTTTCTTTCAGGGCACGCTGAGCCAATCAGAGTGGGAGGCAACAAGTATGTTTTTTCATTTCACTGTAAAAAGTTACTGAAAATATTGAACAATAAATCAAACCTGGTTATCAAGGAAGTTTACGGAATACACATAATTATGCTTAATATAATGTATTCATGCAATGAATTTATATTTTTAATTTATTTTTCAGGTTAATGTAATAAATATAAATACTCAGTGATGATTATCAGATTGTTTTGTTACTAATTAAATCAGTGAGTATGATAAATATGATAATTAGACAGTAATGATAATTACATTGTTTTGTTATTAATTTAATGTATATAATAAATATGATTACAGAATCAGAATGCCCTTTATTGTCATTATACAGATTATAGTCAGTAAGGATAATCAAATTGTTTTGATATTACTTGAATAAAGGTGTATAATAAATTTGATGGTAAGTCAGTAATGATTATCAGACGGTTTTGTTCTGAATAGCGTGTCCTGCTGACCTCCGTCTCTTGTGTCTTCTGTCTCGTTGCAGGTATCTACCTGGTGTTTGTTTTTCAGAAAATGTCCTGATGCTGTCTGTCTCTTTCTCTTTGGTTTATGAACACACCGGCTGAACCTCAGCTCCTCTCTTTTGTTTGTTTGTACAGTTTTATCTGATTTGTTTTGGGGGGTTTTTTGCTGTTGTTTTTTTTAGTCCTCGATGAAATCTGAACGGATGAAGAAATGAATTAAATCTACATTTTTAACCTGCTCTTTTACCTTCCGTGTTTTTTTTTTAAAAAACTATTTACTATAATTTATTTATTTGTTTGTTTGTGTATTTGTCATTGTGCCTCGCTGGAATAAAAATGGATGGTGCTGATGATCCAAAGACGTCTGTTATTATCGAGGTTCGGAGCGCTGACATCAGTGTGAAGTCCAGTTTAGATGTAGGGAGTTTAAATGTTATCGCTGTTTCTTTAATCTGTAATTTGTCAGCTCACACATTCCCAAAAATAAACCAACATAGCGAAGCACCAGCAGGTGGCAGTGAGCTCATGTCTGAAGAACTGAAGATCAAAAGTTAGTGAAGGATGGAGACTTGGAGTAAAGTGGGCCCCACAAAGGGCTATGACGGGGCCCAGAGTTACAGGACACTTTTGAAAGCCTGTCATTATCAGGGAACCATTTTTGGTTCTGGGGTGGCTCATTGACTCCAGATTGGCACAGATCATTCCAGATGAGTTGAGATAAGTAATCTGCAGTAGGACTGGCTCTTGGTCAGTGGGCGGGGCCACAGTAAGAGTCGGAGTTCATTTGATGACCGTGACCTCCTGGACATGTTGATGTCTCATGTTTAAATGAGGTCACAGCACCACCTGTCTTTAGTGGGAAGTTACTACATCTGAATTCTGATTTTCTGGAGACTGGTTTTGGACTCCTGTGAGGCCCAGCCGCAACAAAAAAAAAAAGTCACCTTGACTGTTACCATGGCAGTGCTTTACTTACATCCAAACAGTAAGTGTCTTGACGCACATGACTCTGAGAGGGTCTGATGTCCCTGTGATGTTGAATTGGCTGAATGGCGGTCACCACAGTATTCAGCTCATTGAGACGAGGGTCTGAAAGTGTGCTGTGCATATGCATCAAGCCAGGACCTACAAAAGTCTGCAGGACTCGTGTAGTTAACTCAACAAGAAGTCAGCCATTTGGATTTTTTAACAAACAGCATTTCTCTGCAGTTCCTATTTGAGTGAACTTTCAGAGGGTGTTAATCACGCAGACTTCAGCTTTGGTAAAGACAGGATCAGGTCTCTGTGGTGAACCGTGATTGAAGAATGTTCTGTAACTCCGACAGGGCAGCTGTAGCAGAAATATCTCAGTTTTCACTTGACAAACTTCTTTTTATAAACTCTTGAAGTGGAGGTGGAGCTTGATCATGCAAGATTTTATAGACAAACACAGAATCAGTACATTTTATCATGTTGTTCCAGTTTAGACGCTCATGCTTATCCAATATCAGGCAGTGGTGGTGTGATTTAGGGTTCTTATTCAAGACCTTAAACAGGCATTGACATGTGTGGGATAATCATTGCACCAAAGTATAACTTTGCCGACTCTGAGGTTAAGCTGTTTCTAACAAATCTGAAGTTGGACGGGTTAAATTTCATTCTACTTACAATCTTTTTTGACCTGCTGTTTGAAGTGAAGCTGAGAGTCCAAGATGACACCAAGGTATTTAAATTCTTGAACCAGCTCAATCTTTTTACCCTGCACAAAAATGTTAGGATCACTCTTGATGTTCGCTCATTCATGTTAGAAGTATTATCAACACAAAATACAACAACAAATCCTATATTACAAGATCAGCTGTTGGGCATGGGGCCAATCCGATGAGGGATTGACGTCAACACAAGAGGAACTTGCATCTTAGTCAGCTTAAGGACAATAGGAAGGGCTCAGGTCCATGACCAATCGTAGCCATGTTTCTTTATTGATGAGAGGAAAATAGACTTAAGGTTGCTTTAAAACTACAGAAGTTGACTGCACATTTGATGGAGCTCAGTGACTCATATCACCACAGGGAGGCCGTCACACAGGACGTGTCTCCAAGGTCCTGTGGTTGATATAACATCAGACTGACTGTAGATCAGTATCACTTAGATCCTGTCTGGTATGTGTGTTATTGCTGCTGCTGATGGAGTCAGACAGGAGGCCTCTGCTGGCTGACCTTCTGCAGCAGGATCAATTACACAAAACAGAGAAAGGCCATAAAAGTCTGAATTCATTACTGTGATGAAAGGAACTGAAGCCTCTTAAGGACACGTCCTTATATGGTCGTCCTACCTGGTCATTAATAAACAGAACCAGAGTTTTCTTCTTCTTCTGTTTGATTGGGGGATCACAAACAACTTTTAGGCGCATACCGCCACCTATTGTACTCTTTATTCTGTCATTAACTCTTTATTCTGTCCTCTTTATCCTGTCACTAGGGGACTCTCAGTAAAGGAGAGAAAAGCCCCACACCATATATAGAAACAGAGCTTTAAAAGGACACGTCCTTATATGGTCGTCCTGCCTGTTCATTAATAACAGTACCAGAGCTTTAACATGTTAAAGGTTGTTTGGCTGAGTTTTTCACCTTAAACAGGTAAAAGGATGTATGAAAGGATGAATGCAGTAAAGGATCAATGGGTGACTTGATAAAAGGATGAATGGGTGAATTGATGAATGTGTCTTTAAACATGTAAATGTGACCTTACTGAGTTTCTGCTTTAAAGCTTCTTCAGACGAACATCCAGGATCCACTTACAGACTCACACAAAGAGCCTTTGACACACAAACACCACACACACAAACACACACCCACCTTAACACACACACACACACACGCACACACACTTTAACACACACACCCAAACAGACCTGCACAAACACGCACACTTTAACGCAAACACACTTTAACACACACACCGACTCACAACCTTTAACACTCTCTCTCTCTGTTCTTTAACACATGGTCTGTCTGTGTAACTCCATCATCTCCAACACATTATCTTGTGAGTTTCTTTAAAAGATCAATTAGAATATTCATTGTTGATCATAAATGTAAACAAATTAGAATATTAAATGATGTAATGATATCAAATCATGTTATTTATTGAAATTAAATTCACAACAGTGAAAATCTAATTAGTAAATTAATTACATCTTGTGGATCATGATCACGTTAGTAAATGTGTTAAATCATGTTAATAAATGTAATAAATTGTAAATAAATGTGATATATCATGTAGATAAACTTTAGTAAATGTCTTAAATCAACATGATAAATTAACCATATAATGTTAGTAAACACGTGAAATGATGTTCACAAATGTGTTAAGCATTTTAATAAGGTGTATTGAATCATGTAATTTAATAAGTAAATCATGGTAATAAATGTATTGGTCAGGTTAATTAAATCTTTCATCATGTCAATAAATATGTTAAATTTTGACATACGTGTTAAATCAAATTCGTAATTTTGATTAATCATGTTAATGTGATTTATCATGTTAACGATGGCATGAAATCTGGTTGAGAAATGTGATAATCATGTTCAAAACTGTAATAAATTGAAAAAACGTGATAAATCATGATGAAAAATGTGATAAATCATGTTGATACATACAATGAATAATTAAAAAATTTGATGAATCAAGTAAAAAAAAGATGTGATAAATCATGTTGGTTACAGTGTTAGATCGAAGCCAGTATGTTGAGTAAATACAGGGAAATGTGTTAATCTAAGTCTTGCTTTGTTTGTTTAAGGAAAATGTGAATTAACGTGGACCGTTTTGTTTGTTTCGTTGGTTGTTTTTGATAATAAGAAATAATGAATTGTAGAAAGGCATGTTGGCCTACAGCTCTTGTTTATTTGTATTATGTGTTTTGTTAATTAATATCTTGTGAGAAAGGGGCAGACTCTCTAAGATTTTTCTTCATTCTGCTCCTGTTCATTCACATGTTTGAGATTTTTCTTTGTTTCTATTGAATGTTTTACATACGTACAGAATGAAATAAAGACCTAAACTAAACTAAGACCTAAACTAAACAGTGTTGTAGGACTCGAGTCCAGGACTCGGACTCGAGTCCAGGACTCGGACTCGAGTCCGACTCAAGTCCGGATATGTCGGACTCGTGACTCGACACGGACTCGAGCGCTGATGACTCGGACTTGGACTCGGGCACGAGCTCTGGATGCATTAGGACTCGGGGGAGGCCTCGGAGGACTCGAGCTTGTTTGTCAATGAATCTCTTGTTTTTTTATTATTTTTTTATTTATTGTTTCTTCTGGTATAAGGTCCTCATATCAGCAGGGGCAGATTTTGGATTGAAGAAGATCCGGGGCTTAGCCCAAACATTGCTTTTGAATTGTGGTTGAAAAGAACAATTAAAAAACAAAAACAAATAACACTGTCCTGGACAAATTAAGGCACTTTGTTGATGAGCAGTGGGCCAAATTACCTGTCAACAGGTGCAGAAGCCTGATTGAGAGTTACAGAAAACACTTGATTGCAGTGATTGCCTCAAAGGGTTATTCAACAAAATATAAGTTTACAGGTTCCATCATGCCTGTTTGCCCAATATATAATATATTTCTGTTGAACCACAATTCAAAAGCAATGTCATGATTTTCATTAATTTTGTATTTATTATTTCTTTGGTCAATTTCAACTTATTTCAGTGATAGCTGTTTTTTCCTTCTTCCCCACGTATATATATATATATATGTATATATATAAATATATATATAGATGTATATAGAGAGAGAGATATGGAAATTTTATTTTAAGTTTATTTAACATTTTTCAAACATTTGAAGTTAATACATTCTTGAAAAAGAACAGCAAACTCACAACACTTGTTGCTTAAATTTGCAGTCCTCTGACAGCTAATAAAGTTCTGTTGAAATGGAGAAAACTGTATTATTTATTTTTAATGAAGACATTTTTAATTTGCAGGTCATTTCTCAGGCTTTGCAAAAGTGGAGAGCTGAAGAGCATCTAGCCTCTTGGCTCAGGCTCAATTTTGAGGACTCAGACTTAGGGTCGGGGAACTTTTCTAGTACTTGGGCTAAGGTACTGAGGACTCGACCTGGACTCGACTCAGGTGAAAGGACTCAACTGGGAATTTTTTTGGTGACTTGGACTAGACTCTGATTTTTTTTTTGTTGACTCTGACTCGACTCGGACCCAAACGCTGAGGACTCGGACTCTAGCTATGGTGACTTGACTACAACACTGGTTGGTTAATATGCTGTGTCATGTTAAGATTGCATTAATTTTTTCAAATAAATAGGATGAACCGAGTGAACAAATCTAAAAAAAAATCATGCAAAAAAATTGAGATAAAATCATGTTGATAAATGTGATGTATGATGTTGAATATGTGATAAATTATGTTGAAAAATATCCTAAATCATGAAAAAATATGTGATAAATCAAGTTTATAAATGTGATTAAACATGTTGGAAAAAATGTTATAAATCATGTAAATAGATAAAATGAGTCAAGTTAATAAATCATTAAACTATGTAAATATTTTTTGATAAATCAGGTTGATAGGTCTGATAAATCAGTTTGAATTTTTTTTATTAAGTATAGTAATCAATGTGATGAATAAGTTTTTATTAATCTGGTAAATCAACTTATTAAATGTGATAAATCATGTTTGTAAATAAAATGAATCATGTTGAAAAAATTTTTAAATAATATTGATAAATATGATATATAATGTTGAAAAATGCCATGAATCATGTTGAATAACATGATAAATTAAGTCTATTAATATAATAAATCATGTTGATAAATGTGATCAATCTAGTTCATAAAAGTGACAATTCTGTTAATAAATGTGATTATGGACAGAGCCACACTGCCTGGCTCTCTGGCGGTAGACTGTTGCTTGGTAAACTGAATAAAAGTTATTAACTATTTAAGATAAAGTCAGCCTTTTTGGATCTGTGGTGATAGACTGTAATTTTTTCATAACTGATTCATTGATTATTTAAACAAGTTAAGGTGAGGTCAGGCTACCTGGCTGTAGTTCCATAACAACTGATTAAAAGATTATTAATAACTACTTAAGATAAAGTCAGGTGATGTGGCTGTTTGGTGTTTGACTGTAGTTTGGTTATAACTGATCAATATATTATCAGTAACTAGTTAAGATGAAGTCAACCATCCTGGTTGTTTTCCAGTAGTCCCTGTTTGGTCCTCACATGTACACAAACTCTCAGCTGTGTATCGGTCTGAAACTGAAAACCCTCCACACACCCACACAGTGACATTTAGCCGTATATAAACGGCACAGAAGGACCCTCAGAGTCAGAGGCTTCCTGCTGAAACACTCACCTGATCGCCCGTCTGACCTCCAAGCATCATGATCACCAGGTATGTCCACAACACTACACTGTAAATATCTGAAGGTCAGAGCAGTTAATCCATCCATCCATCTTTATTTGTATAGCACCAAATCATCACAAGTGTTATCTCAAGGCACTTTACAATAGAGCAGGCTGAAGTCATACTATTTATTTGTATACTTACATATATTTATCTTTTTCATTTTTATAAGTCAGAAGTGGAAGGAAAGGGAGGTGTGCAGAGACAAAGGGACTAAAATTAGGATCCATGATCGTGAGGATTCATGGACACCTGGACCATAAATCTGTCCTCATCACATTTGCCTCTGATGAAAATTAATTTATTAACAGTTAGACCCTGGAGATTTAGCATCTCATTTTCAGAGGGTCCTCGTGTCGATATGGTTGTAAAGATAGTTACTGTGGATGAATAATCAATACAACCACGGATAGAGAGATTAGTCTGATATTAACATTAATATCTATAATGAATATAATCTGGAGAGGAATGATGTTGATTAATATAGCAGTATCTAGCTGAACTGCCATTCAAATTGTTTAACTGGTCCAAAAGCATGAATTTATGTTAAATGATGTTTCTGCTGATGGTTGATCAGGTTAGAGCACATGGAGTGGAGCAGGTCCACAGCAGCAGGTCATCCATGACTGTTTGTCAAGGTCACACTGATATACGTGCGCTGTTAGCAGGAACTATCATGGATTTATTCTATTGAGATCTCTGAAGTTAATATCAGGAACTGTAATGATAATGAGGGTAAAGGAATGGCCACATATGTGTAATTCCAGTTATTGAAGCTTTGTAGGTCCACAGCAGCAGTCCATCCACAGCAAATATTATGCAGTCTAAGCCTATTGCATCTTAACTATGTGTCTAAACTATGGACAATGAGCTGGTCCCTAAATGAAAGCTTTATCAAAGAGGAATGTTTTAAGTCTGACCTTAAAGGTAGAGAGGGTGTCTGCCTCCTGAACCGGTCGGTCAGTAAATGATTCCAGAGAAGAAGAGCCTGATAACTGAAGGCTCTACCTCCCAAACTAAAATAATCCTGTCAGGAGGTAACATATGCAAGGACTAGCTTGTCAGCATCGCTCTGAGAGAGGATAGGCCTGATCTCACATACACTGTAGATATTTTAGGTCATATCTTCTACAACAAATATAGTTGAGGATTTATGTTGTAAACATTTATCCCCATCATGGACAGTAACATACAAGATTTAACAAACAACATATAAAAGTGTGTAAACACAAAGATACCATACAAATAAATAAAAATTTAAATATACTATATAACAAATACATAAAGATTATATACATTTGGATGCACTGTAAACATTTAAATCAATCAGTTAATCAATCTTTATTTGTATAGCGCCAATTCATAACAACTGTTATCTCAAGACACTTTACAATAGAGCATAAAGCTCTTCATTTTATGGATAGACATATAGGCATAGATACATATATACATATATAAAATACACATATACATATATATAGAATTATATACATCCAACACCCAACATGAATCCAGTAGCCAATCATGAATCCCTCCATCATGGCGGCAAGAAAAAACCTTCTGTTAAGAAGCAGGAAGTCTTGAATGTGGACTCCAGTCTTATGATGAACAGCAAATCCACACATTTATAGTCATGACTGCATACTTCACTAAATATTCAAAGGTTTTATGCGCTATAAAACAGAATACATGTCATGACTGCCTTGTATGTCCACAACTATAATGCACTGCTGAACTTAAAAGTTGAACAAGTTATTAAAATTTAATTTCACTTAAATGTTAACATCCAAATGTTATTTACACTGAGAAACACAACAGATATCTAAAAGGTTACAAACATAAAGTCACACTGTAAAATTTAAAGATAAACAAACTGGGACAAACGGTGGGATAAACTATACAACTTAAAAGGTTCGATACATTACAATGCTCTGTTAATATCTAGGGTTGTTTTCGCTACAATTCACTGTCATATTTCAGAGTTTATTGTCACAACACACTGTACATTTCAAATGAAACAGTGATCAGTTATATCTAACAAACTACACTTTATATTTGTATCAGTCATAATAACTTAAATATATTCAAACATTTGGTAGTTACATCAGATATGTTATACTTTAAACATGCAAAGCTCAGGTTTACTACAGGCAGCTGTGAATATCTAAACACGTGCTTGTAATATCCGTCACACTACTGCAAACAATTATCATCATGATATCCTGGTCCAAATACACTGTACATATTCAAGGGTTTTAGGTGCTACAGTGCACTGTGAATATT
The DNA here is from genome assembly GCA_037902135.1 of Cetoscarus ocellatus. Taxonomy (NCBI): domain Eukaryota; kingdom Metazoa; phylum Chordata; class Actinopteri; order Labriformes; family Labridae; genus Cetoscarus; species Cetoscarus ocellatus. The sequence goes on from JBAMNC010002124.1 coordinate 45,139, forward strand.
TAAAGGTGTGTCACACCAACCTTTACTTTGAAAAATCATTGATTTGGTGAATTTCTTAATTTTACTAACCCTAACCCTAACCCTCAAACTTTAAAAGACACTTCAGTCTTTTTTTAAGGTTTTGTGTGTTTTTAACATTTTTATTTTAAACTGTAAAAAAAAATGGATTAACCACACAATAATCAGCTTGATCCAAATAAATATGTATTAAATCCAGTAGCTGTATTTAATGGTCCTCACAGTCTGAAGCGGCAAGTGAAGCGTACTTTACAAAATAAAAGCATGTTTCCTGAGTGTTCTGACTGTACGGTGTCCTGAAAAGGACATAATAATGTCTGCTTTCGTTACAGGAATGCTTTTCTTCTGGTTTCTCTGCTTGTCCTGCTGGTGGAGGCAGACCACGACTCCAACGGTGAGATCACTCAATTCCGATCAATACACAATGGATTGGTCATTAAATCAATACCACAGTTGGTGTAATCAAAAATCCAACAAATATTTATTTAATCAGTGCAGCATTTGGTTTGATCAGTGACCCAATAACTGGTCATATAATTAATATTACCATTGGAGTATTTACAGTCCAATTAACAAAAGTTAAATTCATGTTAATTATAAATGTTTGTAAATGTGCACACTATGTAACTGTAAGTGTGATTTTGGAGTCAATAGTACAGTTAATGACTTTACAATCAATATTATTGGTGTCTTCAAAAATGTCAAAATACAGTGTTATAAATAATCACATTCATGTTTTAAATTCAGTAAAGTCTGAATAAAAATCAGCTAAAATTAAGGATTCTAATTCACTGATTCTTTTTGTTCACAGACACAGGAGTACGAGAGATGACGACAGGTAAACATAAACCTGTGCCCAATACCATATTGACTGTAATAGACTCATTACCACTCCTCCTGCTGATGTTTTGGTCTATTACCATATATACTTCAATGGATTATTGCCACAATAACTTTAAGAAATAATTATATCTTCTAATGAGAAACTGTTGGTCTATTAAAATAGATTAATTAAGTAATAACCAAAATAACTGGGTTTTTTTAATCATCTCCCGATTACACTGTGATGGTTAATTACCATAATCACTGTAATGTTTTAATCATCTCCTTGTTAGTAGGTTAATTACAATAATATTTTAGCAGATGGTGCCCGCTGTGATGACGACTCACTCACTCTGAGAGTTTTTCGCTGCTTTGGATTCCAGATAAAAATGGCCGCTGCACTCCAGTAAATGTGGGTCACACTGTAGACCTGTTCCTCTTATTGAGTAGCTCATCATTAAACATGTCCTGGTCCTGGTCCTGGTCCCTCCCTGTCAGGGTCTGTGGGACAGATCTAAAGGCACATTAGCTCACCCGACCCCCAGTGGGCCTTCCTATTCGAGAACCTGTCCCTGGAGACCGACACCCCTCACTCAGAGAACCAGAGTCCCTGCTAACACCTGGACATGGCCCTGCAGAGCAGAGGGGGGCCACACAGCTCTGTCCACGAGGCCAAGACCTGAATGAAATCCGGCTCACACGGGGCTCATATGAGCTGCTCTGACAGAGGGCCTCCCTAAAAACACAACGTGATTAATAAAGTTTACAAAATAAGAAAGTACCATCTAATCTAATCTAATCTAATCTAACCTAATCACAGTCAGTCCACCAATGTCCCTTTATTGACCTGATATCAGCATGTTTGTTTGTTTGTTGTTTTGAAATGAACACATTATTGTTGTTGTCCTTAAATAAATGATTTTTTTTGTTGTTTTTAAATGAAATAATTACTCTTGTCATTAAATGGAACTGTTGTCTTTGTTGTTTTTAAATTTTGAAACTTTATTTAACCAGAAGAGCCTCATTGAGATTAAAAATCTCATTTGCAAGAGTGTCCTGGCCAAGACAGGCAGCAAATGAAGTAATTGTTATTGTTGTCTTTAAACAGAATTATTGTTTTTGTTGTTTTTAAAAGAAACAATGGAATTGTTGTTATTGTTTTCCAATGAAATTATTGAATTGTTTTTGTTATTAAGTGAAACTATTGAACTGTTTTTTTAATTCATTTTTACTTACACTATTTAATTGTTGTTTTTAAATGAAATTCTTGAATTGTGTGTTTTTAAAAGACATATATGAATTGTTGTTTATAAATGAAATTATTGATTTGTTGTTTTTATGACATATTTGAATTGTTGTTGTTTTTAAATGAAAGTTTTGAATTGTTTTTTTTTTTTTAGATGACATCATTTAATTGTTGTTTTTTAATTACACAATTTCATTGTTGTTCTTTTTAAATGAAATTATTGAACTGTTGTTTTTAAATGAAATCAATAAATTGTTGTTTTGTCCAATTTCAGAGAGCATGACCCTGTTTTCACCAGATGCTAGCGGTGAGTCCTTTAACATGAAACAGACTGTCAGATATATATTATGAACCATCTAGCACTGCTGCTTGTTTACTTGTTTACAGATTTGTTTCCATAGAGTTTGTATAAATAAATACACTCAGACTATTACATTGTTATATTAATAGACTAATTCATATATAATCACACCCAAGACTGTAAAAATTAATTTGCAAATAAACAATTTAATATATAATCACAACTCAGACAGTTTACACTGTTCTATTAAAAAACTAATCTATGTATAATCACAATTCAGACTGTTTTACATCATTATATTTATAGACTTATTAATATAAAATCACACCTCAAACTGTTTACATTGCTATATTAATAGACTAATTAATGTTTAATCACACCATAGACTATTATATTTATAAACTATTTGATATATAATCACACCTCAAACTGTTTTCATCATTGCATTAATGAACTTTTTCATGAATAATCACACCTCAGACTGTTTACATGTAGTTAATATTCACTGATGTTTTTATTCGCTGATGACTGTAAACATTTTTATATCTTTTTGATCTGTTAACATGAGATCAATTCAATTTCTTTCAGACACGAGCAGCTCTGAGACGGCTGATGGTGAGACATGCTCTCACTAATTCACATTAATACACATTAATAAAAATAAATAAAGAATAATACACGCTAATACATATTCATACACATTTATACATATATTTCAACATACTGATATACATTTATACACATTCATACACATAAATTCACATTAATGCACATATATACACAGTAATACAAAATAATACACATTATTAGTTAACATAAATAAAGGCTAATGCACATTCATACATAAAAATACACACTTGTACACACTAGTACAAAATTCATAAATATTTATACATATTTATACACATTAAAACACATCCATACACACTGATATACATTAATTGTATTTATACATATTAACACAACATTAAAAAAACAAATAAATAAAAACAAATGAAGAAATATAGCCTGATACACATTACTAAACACTGAACCCATTAATACACATTAACACAGACTAATGCATAATCATACACTTTAATACTAATTAATCTAGACTAATATACATTAATACACCCTAATACACTTAATACAAATGAATATGAACTAGTACAGATTTATACTGGCTTATACACAGTAATACACATCACTGCACAATGATACACAATAATACATATTTATGTATTCTAATGGTAACTAATGCATATTAACACACTTTAAAACACACTTAAAAACACTGCAAATAAATACAGACTAATACACATGAATACACAATAATACACATTAATAAACAATAATAAACACTTAATTGAGTTATATTCACATAAATGCACATGAATACATATTTATACACAGTTATAGATATTAAAACATATTTATACACATTAATACATATTTATAAACATAAATATACATTCATACACACTAATACATATGAATACAAATTAATACACAAAAATACACATTGAAACAAATTAATATATACAAATACATATTAATACACAAAAATACACATTTATAACGTTAATACACGATAATTCACACTAATAAATACCTACACATTTTAGTACACATTTTATTATTATTATTATTTCCTCTGCCAAGGAGGTTATGTTTTCGCTGGGGTCTGTCTGTTTGTTTGTTTGTCTGTTTGTCAGTCTGAGCATTAGTCTGTCTGTCTGTTTGTCACACACAAAATGCATATGTGTCATGAAGAAGTGAATAGGCTCTAACCTGACATGCCAGACGGACCATTTCACTAGTCCAGAACCTTTCAGAAGCATATCCAGCAGGTGATTTGGTGGTGGTTCTGCAAATCACATTCATTACGGGCCAATCAGATAATGATGTTAGTTAGTTTATTTTTTCCCTGTAGTGAAATAGGGGTGTGACAGGAATCACAGATATTTAGCAACAGAATACAGTGTCAGCACTGATCCAGTGTTGAAAATAGACAAATAAAAACGCATCAGCATCACTACAAAACTCACACAGAGGAGGAAAGCAGAGGAAACCTCATACTGATGGACAGGCAGGTGGGTCTAGGCCAGCTAGACCTATATAACTATTCCTCATAGTTCATTGAAAAATTTGATCACTTGTGGAACAAAAGAAAATTTGGATCTGTTTCTAGTGAACAGAGGAGCACAGTAACACCGCCTAGAGGGCAACAGTGTAAATGAAGGTGCACCATAACCCCCAATGCCAAATGCCTTTTTTAATGTTCTCTGTTTAAAATGCAGTCCATATCTGCAAACTGGATGCCTGACAGCTTCTTGGACACTGTTACAATTTTCCTGAAGGACATTTTCTGAGCGTCTGTTTCATTTCCAAACCAGCAGGCTGTGGTCAGCCTTTCAGTCCATTTGTTCCATTTGAGTTTGTGATCAAACACGATGCCAAGACACTTACATTCAATGACAGCCTGATTAGGTTCCCCATTAATGGCAGTAGGATTTTGGGCTATTGTGTTTCTAAAATCAATACTCATCTCCTTAGTTTTGTGGGTATTTTGAAGAAGGTTTGACTTGTCGTGGGCAGGTGCCACAGCTGCTGCATGTCAGAGGTGGAGCTTAAATATCCTTTCTGTGGAGAAATGCTTTCAGTGTTAGTATTTCATTAATAAAGACATTTCGGTCCAGATCTGATAAAACTGCTCCTGAAGCTGTTAGCATCTACGCTATAAACCATTACTGGTTTGTTTACTCTGTTGTCTTTTTTCTTCTTGCAGCTTTAGCAGCCAATCAGGTGTCAGCACTTGGTATGTTTTACACAGCTGATTTTAATCAATATACGCCAACTGGAATGTTGATGACTAATTAATTAATCCTTTCATTGACTGATTTCAGAACCTGCTGCTGTATCTGCAAACAGTGCAGAAGACGGTGAGACACACAACAACATATATGTATTTCTATATATGTACATAAATATATGAACATATATATGTATACACACACACTTTTTCTGAAGTATCAGAAAAACATTATCTTAAAAGTTGATCAACATTATCTGTAAATTTTGGGTTAAATTGATCAAACAGCAGCTGAATCTTCTGCCTCATTAACTGAGGTGTCAGGAACACTGCATGTCAAGTGTGATTGAAGCACCAGAGATTTGGTGAAGGCAGAGAGGATGTCAAAAAGACCATGAATATCCTGGGCAACCATTACCATCAGAAACTTCTGAAAACGTCCAACAGACTGAACAAAAGGTTGGAGAGGACAGAAGACTCAGAATCAGAATGAGAGCAGAAATGGTCTCCACTGATACAGAGACAGAGAATTTAACATGAACATCTAAACAAAAGTAGAAAAAAAGTCATCCCCGAACTTCTGTCTCCTGATCAAAAGGAAAAAGCACAACTCATCTGTACAGAGATTTTCAATCAAACTGAAGGAGCGATGACCTAAGATGAAACTTGGATCTTTAATATGATCCTGAGACAAACATCAGTCAGTCATTGGAGAACACCATCACCACCAAGGATGAACAAAGCAGGACAGAGCAGGTCCAAACTCATGACCTTGGTGGTGTTTCTTTGACATTAAGGGGCTCATTTTAGAGGAGTGGCTCCAGAGGGGTCAAAGGTGAATCAATATGATTACAAACTGAGAGAAAGTCTGAGGACAGAGACCTGTGGAGACATGGTTTCACTCTTCATCAGGACAATGCTCCAGCTCACACTGTGCTCTGGGTAAAGCAGTTTCTGTACCAAAAACAATCACAGGGCTGATCACCCTCCTTGAGAAGAAGCACAAAGGTTCAGAGACAACTGTCTGGAGAAGACCTGCTGCACTGCTCTGATCAGTGAAGACCTGGATACAGCCTGAAGGAGGAGATGCTGAAACATGGCAATGGTCAATAGAACTGCAGCATAGATGTGTGCAGCGTGTGCACATATATATCTGAAGAAGAAATTATTTATTCTGAAAAGTGTTTAGTCATGCCTCTGTTCTCCTGTTAACCTCCTATTTAAAGCTTGAATTGTGCTTTATTGTAATTATTATTGTGCTTTTTCAGGGGGTGACAGCTCCGACTCTGATGAAGGGGGGAAGAAAAATGTACGGTCTAGATCTCAGAGCCCCGCCCACCCACAGCAAAGCCCCGCCCTCCAACAGCAGAGCCCTGCCCACAACCAAAGCCCCTCCCTCCCTCCACAGCCAATCAACTCTCAGAAGAAAGCTGCAGTAAGGAACCGGAAGTCCAAGAGAAGATCCAGGACCAACCGCCGACAAATATAAGAAACACAAATTCACGAACACATTCACTCATACACAGGGTCTGCACTGACGTCACAGTCTGAGCACCAGACTTAAGCCTCTCCCACTGAGGGTCAGAGAGCGGCATCTGTCACTACTAAAAACGTTTTACTTCACCTGGAAAGAGTCTCTAGTGTTTATAGAAGACTAGTGTTGATGATGTTCATGACGGGAGTGTAGATTCAGTCTGATTTATGTACCAAGACTGTTCCTGAGCAGACAGCTTCTCCTGTTTCTTGGTCTGAATCCTTCATTTAATAAAAGCATGTCAAAATAAAGTCAAAACCTTCGTTTATTAAAAGCATGCCAAAATAAAGTCAAAACCTTCGTTTATTAAAAGCATGCCAAAATAAAGTCAAAACCTTCGGTTAATGAATGCATGCCAAAATAAAATCAAAAACTTTGTTTAATAAAAAAAACCCATGTCAAAATAAAGTCAATAACTGTCTAAATGGGAGTCTTATTGATTTGATCATTTCATCACTTTGTGGTAAAATCTGAGGACTTCATTATTTGTCAACTGTTTGTCAAACCAGCTGCTGTAATCACCCCTCTCTGGTTTAGGAAGGAAACAAGAGCACACATGATCTAATCAAGGACACAAGGACATAAACATGATCTTATTAAGGACACAACACGAAGACATGATCTAATTAAAGACATAAGGACAAAGACATGATCTGTCACTGTTCTTAGAGTTGCATCATCTAAAATATTGATTTTTGATTTTATGAGTAAACTCTAGAGCACAGAGACAGAAGTGAGTCCACATTCATCTTCTCCTCAATGTGTGTTTACTTTGTGATATGACACCAGCTGCTGTGATGTCACAGCCTCGTCTTTCTGATCCGGATGTTTCTGTGAAATCAGCTGAGGGTCTACACTGACCATGGAGAGCATTAATAAGAACAGGAACCTTCTTTGGTGTCCTCCTGTTGTTGTTGAGCTTGTTGCCACTCAGTGGTGCCGACTGCTACATCATGTGACCACCCTCTGCACACACACTCATGAAAACACACAAACACAGACAGTAACAAGAGGTCAAGGGTCTTCAGTTAGTCTTCAAGAACCAGCTGTTTTTCAAACTGCAGCCAAAACTCCACCCCAGAGTTCTTCAGGAGCTCCGTGTCACATGACTCTTATGTTTACAGTCCAGGCTGTTCAGCTAACCTAGCTTCCAGCTGATCCATCATTCTGTAATGACCATCTGATCTGTTTTCTGATTGGTCGACTAAGACATTAGTCATTTTAAACTTTATTAGTTTGAGATGTTTGAACAGAACCATGAAATCAGACTTCAGTGATGAAGAAGGAGGTCTGATTGATCAGGATGATGAAGGTCTGATTGGTCAAGATGATATAGGTCTGACTGGTCAGGATGATGAAGGTCTGATCACTCACAAGTGTGCCCCCCCCCCCCCCCCCCCCCCCCCCTTAATTTGAAATCCCCTGCTATAGACTATGAAAATGTGTCCTATATTATCCTGACTTCATTTTGCTAACAGGCTGTTTCAAACTTCATATGTCTTCAGTTCTCAACGTGCAGTAACATGGATAAAAGGACACAATGCCGAAGTGCCCAAAACTGTAGTTCCTGGAGTGTCCTCTAGAGGCTGTCTGAACCCTGTACTTCCAATAGGGGATTTCTGCAGAGCCGCAGAGCCAGAGCCAGAGCTCAACATCTGGTCCACAGCTCAACATACGAAATTTGGCGTCTGTGGTGTTATTGTTTAGAGGCTGTCTAAACCCTGTAGTTTCTGTAGTTCCTGGAGTCAATAGGGGATTTCTGCAGAGTTAAAGAGCCACATCCACAGCTCAACATCCAGTCTACAGTTCAACATCTGGGAATTTGGTGTCTGTGGTGTTATTGTTTAGCTCTAACAGTGTAGAAAATTAACAAATGTAACACAAAGATTCAACAATTAATGAATCACATAACTCTTCCGAAGAAAAGTCCAGTATGATGATCTGTAGACCGGATGTTAAGCTGTAGATGGTTGCTCTGCGGCTCTGCAGGAACACCCTACTCTCTAGTTTCTGGAGTGTCCTCTAGAGCAGTGGTTCTCAACCATTTTGAGTCAGGACCCCCAATTTATCATGCAGTGGTGTCCGCGACCCTGCGATCCTCCCTCCCCCCACAATCATGTGCACATTGGCTACGTCTCAAAGCTCTGAAGTTTCATCCGCTTCCTCCACTTGCATCTTTTCCACATAACACGAAAGAGCAGAGCCGCAGTCTTGCTCCAACCGACAAACCCCACTGGATGCGCCGCGCAGCGGTACGCAGCCCAATAGGGGTAGGGCTGATCCCCAGAGAGCCACAAGCTCTCGTGTGAAAAGCGATGTCACACAATAACAAAACATGTTATAAACTGAGAAAAGAAATAAACAACACCCCACTTCGCTTCTCTAAGGTCGCTTTGCTGGTCCCAACCACACAGTTTCATGATTTATTTCACTTCTATCTGCCTGTATCCTTGGAGAAAGGATGTTTGGTGTCATATATAATGTTATATATTTCTGTACCTCCACGATTCACTCTTCTTCGTCTATGGTGTCGTGTTGTCCCTGGGACCCTCTGACCGACTGTTGACCTGATGCTCGGGCCTCCGGTTGTGAAGTAATGACAACCTACTGAGGAAATTTACGTTCGGGAGGCCGTGCATTGTGTTTTCTTTTGAAACTACCGGATAATCGACACCTTTGACTTCCTTTCTGGTGCTTTCTTAACGACAGTGAATTTACAAGGTTTTGAAGCGGCCACGCAGAAAATAGACCTGAAGCGAATCTCCAGTGCCTTGGCACACGCCGGCACTTCCGCGCCGGAGCGCAGGCAGTGGAAATAGTCTGATAGACCAGAGTGTGAGGGAAGTACTCCGCAGTACGATTCAAGAGCGCGGCGCTTTCACGTGATGTGGAATTTGGGAGTAGTCTCTCCCACCACAGATGCATGTCAGAGATTCAAGGAAATGAATAAAGGAGAGAGGAAACGATTTTTTTTAAGAGAAATGAGATGTCCTTCGGAGTGTCACATGAAGCAAAGACATTTAGTGATGACAGCGTCAGCTGATCACCTCTGGATCATCTGTCAGTCATCTCTAACAGCTGTTTGTGTGTCTGCACATGTGAGCTGGAATTACTCTAATAAATAGTTACAGTGTTTTGTCTGTGATTTTTACATGTTTAACAAACACTTTCACACGAAGAAAACCTGCACTCTGTTTATTCTGTGTCCTGTTTAGAAATACAGGGATCATTTTACCGGTAAAATGCGTCACTATTGGAGTTTATTTATTCATTATTTAGCCTTTATCTGGTGCAAATTGCATTGAGACACTTGTATATTTTAGTCATATTTCATAATCAATTAAAACAAATCTATAATAGGTGAGATCTTATTCTAGATCTGGATTCTAGTTCTCCCGGTTTGACAGGATGACAGTCAGGGACCAGGAGAACTACAATCCAGTCTAAGGTCTTTGTCACCTATTACAGATTTGCTTTTTAATGAAAAAATCAAAATGTGAAAAATATCAAAGCTGTCATTGATATTTGACCACATTTAAAGTTAAAATATGTTCAAAACTTCTTAGACTACTGTTTTGTTTCACCTTCGTGTCATATTCAATCATAAATTTTCGAAATATGGGGCGACATTCATCCTGTTTGGTTGCTCCAGGCATCGGTACCGTAATACCCTGTCCAGATGTGCATCGTTTTTTAAGCGGCGGCTGGCTTGACCGGTGTTCTACACATGGCGGCTCAGTTGACCGCAGTAACCGGGCTGCGGTCTGGCAGATGGTTTGTGATTTTTTATTTTTATGCCTAAAGTCTGCCAGAGTTCACATAAAAACTTCCATTTTTCGTTTGCACATATTTTTCTGGTAACGAAAATAATCAATAAAAAGCTTAAACGTGATCCAACAATTATTGACCTATTGTTTTTTATCAATAAATGCTCGAATCCTTTTCCTCTTTCTCATATGAAACTCTGAAAAATGCGCAGCCTCTTATCAGGTATCTGTACTATTATTTTGCAGTCCTGAGGCTGTGAGCAGGCCAAAGATGGGACCGTGTGGGAGATCCTGCCTGGCGCAAAATTGGGGAGAGCGAAGTCCCATAATATGCTCACTGAGTCCGCAGCAACTAATCGATTTGATTTGTTGTTGTTTCATTGTTGCAGTTCTAAATTATTTTTCAATTTTTTTTTAAGAATGTTTCACGTTTTGCCAGCAATCCTGTTCTTTTTATTTATGTCTAAAATGAGTGTGCGTTCATTAAATAGGCTTACGTGTGTGTGAGAAAGAGAAAGAAACAGATGGAGGGTGAAAGTTACCGAGAGACAGAGAAAGTGAGTGAGCTCTGGCACTTGAAGGGGGCATTTCCAAGTGTTAGGGATTATTAAAACAAAAACATGACAGTAGTCTTTAAGGTGCAAATGTTTTTCCATTTCAACAGTATTCCAAATCTGTAAACAATTCACATCAAATTCCATTTCAGTCTATACCCAAAAAAAGCAATAATGGAAACTTTAGGCCTACTAGGCAGTTTCTAAGGACAAGTTGCATTTTAAAATTATAGTAAATCCCTCAAGGAGACCGTTCTAAAGTGCAGTATACTGTTCCCAGCAAAGTCCAGAAGATGTGTCGACATTATTGTCTTCATGGAGGCAGAGTCTGAGATGGTTCTGCTGCCTTCATTTGTGTTTGCCTCCATGCTTCGCATTTTGATGACACATACGGCAGAGTCACTCCTGGTGGCTGGTGTTGCCATTTTAGGTGTTTTTCCCCCTACATAGTTAAGACCTGTTTAGGACCCATTTTCAAAATGATTTGGCGACCCCCAAAAATTATCCCGCGACCCCCATTGGGGTTGGGACCCCAAGGTTGAGAATGGCTGCTCTAGAGGACGTCTAAACCCTGTAGTTCCTGGAGTGTCCTCCAGAGGACATCCATGAGGAACTCCATGAACACCTATAAAAGAAGAAGGTTAATGTTGCTGGTGTTGCAGGTTAGTCGTCAGGAATGATGAATGGCAAAGTGCTTACCCGGCATGTGCTCCCAAACCTGACCTGAGATGAACAAAAGCCACAAATCTGTCACTGAGATTTTAAATTCAGCTCATCAAATTAAAGAAAACATATAAAACATTGGTGAAAAATATCTGCCGTGGTTGGAGATCAAGGAACAGGAAGTTAATCTACAACTTTGTTATAGAATAGAATAAACCTTTATTCGTCCCACACGTGGAAATTTGCAATGTTACAGCAACAAAGGGGACAGCGTCGATAAAGAATAAGTATAAAAATTGTATAAAAATAGCATGAAAATAGCAGTATGTACATTATTCTACCAATATAAATATAAAAAGGGCTTGAATGCAGAAACTAAAAAGCAAATCCTATAAGGATTATTTACACATTCACAAAGTAATTGCACATGAATGTAAAGGATTGCACATGGATGAATTGCACATTGTCAAGAGAGTTAGCACAGTAATTGTACATTGTAATTGCACATTGTTAGATAATTGCTCAGTTTATGGTGACTGGGAGCAGTGCTGGTTGTAAAGTCTAACAGCAGCAGGCAGGAAAGACCTTCGGTAGCGCTCCTTCACGTACTTCGGGTGATGCAGCCTGTCACTGAAGGAGCTGCACAGGGCTGTCAGAGTGTCCTGCAGGGGGTGGGAGTCCCTCTCCAGCATGGATGCCAGCTTCACCAGCATCCTCCTTTCTCCCACCACCTGCACTGAGTCCAGGGGGCACCCCAGGACTGAGCTGGCCTTCCTGATCAGTCTGTCCAGTCTGTTCCTGTCTGCAGCCGAGATGCTGCTGCCCCAGCAGACCACTCCATAAAAGATGGCTGATGCCACCACAGAGTCAAAAAAGGTCCTCAGGAGAGCTCCCTGCACTCCAAAAGACCTCAGTCTCCTCAGCAGGTACAGTCTGCATATAAGACCAAAAACAAAAAAACACAAATCAATCTCCTAAAATCATCTATCTAAAATGATAGATTATTCTACATGATCCTAAACTCAGCTGCAGTGAAAGGTCTGTCCACCAGAGGCCAGCATGTGGGCAGCATGACGGACTCATGTCTCAGTGCTCGAAAGCAGGTGTATAATAAATGAGCCTGGAGGAGCTGAAAAGTTTATTCATCTGCAACACCAGCCCAATATCCAGCACCACTGTTACTAATCTGGGAGTTCAAAAGATGTCCTTCAACTTCAACATAAAACCAACCAATAGGACAGCCTTTGTCAGCACCGAGACAAAATCTGTCTGATCCTGTTTCAGGAACAGACAGAAAAAAAGAGTCCATGCTTTGGTTCCCTCTCGACGCAGTGATGAAGACCTTCATTTATCAAGCTTCAGTTCACTAAACAATCTAAAAGTCCTGAAAATATGGGAGTCTGGGTGCCCCTGTGTCCTGTGTCCTTCAAAATCATTCACGGTCTTTAAATGTAGTGCAGGACGTTGACCATCTACTTATCCGTCTCAATCCTATAAAAGACTATATTTTCACAGAAAGCAGTACTGGAGGTGGAGCTCCATTCAATAGGTCATAATCATTTAAAACAAGATATTGTATCTAAATGTAGTATGGGAGGTTGAGCAGCTACTTATCAAGTCTTAAGGCTTTAAAATTATCTATGCTCACCAAAAGTGATATGGGAGGTAGAGCTTCCATTTATTAGATTACAATCATTTAAATTAAATATTGTCCACAAATGAAGTCTGGGAAGGTGAGCAGCTATTTATCAAGTCTTTATTCTTAAAAAAATATCTATACTCACTGAAAAGTTATAAGGGAGGTAGAGCTACACAGGGTAACAGGTTAAATGGAAACAGGTGAGTGTCATGATTGGGTATAAAAGTAAGGAGCAAATAGTCCAACAGTTTAACAACTACACTTTTCATTTATTGATTTGATCATCTGCAGGCCATAATTCCATCAAAAGAATCAGAATCAGAATAATCTCTGCACATAACCATCAAGGCTAGAAATGAACCATGCTGCCCAACAGGCTCAGGTGTGTCCCACGCTGCTGACTGCTGTGCTCACCACTCTGAGGAACGGAGAGCAAGGACAGGAGGACAGGTATCATCATGAGGGCTGTCACATGACTGGAAAAGGGAGCTTATATCATAAAGCTGTTCCTCTTATGCTGCATTGTTAAACCTGAAAAAGTGACTGCAAAGTAAAGATTTTAAATTTAAAGAAAGGGGAAAAGGTATTAGAACTAAAACTTCTATCTCCTAGTCTACATTTTTGAGCTTGTAAGTGATTCAAAAGAAAAAACTGCTCACACGTGAAGGCTCTGCCTCCTATTATACTTTTATAAAATACAGACAACTTCAGGGAAAATTGATCTGGCAAGTCAAGACTTTGGCACCTACTCGTTAGGACTAAAGTTTATTTGAAAAGAGACAGGCCCTGAAACTGAAGGCTCCACCTCCCCTACTACTGTTTCAGCCTATGGGTGATTCACAAGGGAAAACAGCTTATATCTAAAGACTCTAAATCTCAAACTCCCTTTAAAAAACATATAGCTGACCTCAAAGGAGAGGGGTGAAATCTTTTCCTCCTGTGCTACTTGTCAGACTACAGATGATTCCAACAGAATCAGGCCCTGTAATCCTCCCATACTACTTACAGAGAAAACAGATGTTTATCCAAGTACTGAGACTTTCAATGTGGGTGCCCAATCTCTGATGCTACATTGAGTGGAGGTTGGTTTTTTTAAAGGATTGTAACCTATTAAATGGGAGCTCTACCTCCTATTCTACATTTAGAGACAAATGGTCATTTTTAAAATGAAGAGTTTCTCTTCAGCCTGCTCTCTTGTAAAGTATCTTGAGGTAACATTTGTTATACAATACAAACAAAGACTGATTGATTGATTGATTATGTATTGTGGTTATTATTGTGAGCTTTTTCTTTGGTATTTTTATTTCTCTGTTTTTGCAGTATAACTCATAGTATCTACGGCGACATGTCTTGACAGGTTTTATTCAGAAGTATCAGGGCCCTGTCAGATTTGTACTTTGTTGTTATGGTGTTCGGGCTCGGGTCCTTGGGCCTGGCTGCTTGTTTCTCTTGAAGAGTCTGACAGTGAGCTAATTAGAGGCTGTTAGCATGCTAACGCGCACACACACCGGGTAACACTCTCTCAGATTTATCTCCCTCTTTGTCTTCGTGTCCTTGCCTGAACCCTCGTTTATTCAGCTTTAACGGCATTCATGTTTTAGACAGTGACCACTCACTGGTTTACCCACAATGCAGCTCTGTTTACAGAAGTTCAGCTGACCAACAGCTGACGGCTCAGTCTGCAGAGTTCTCCTTTGGAAGGTTTGATCCTCGTCTCAAACATTTGAATCATTTCTACTCTTGTTCTCATGGTCTGTCTGCTCAGACAATTTACAGAAAATGTAGAACTTTAAAACATCAGTTAACCGTCAGAGTCCGAGCATTCATTAAATCACAGTGTCAATAGTTAGGGTTGGACCCGTTAAAAAGGAACGTCTAAGTGAATTATTTGATTGTTGTCATGAATATGTTTGACTCCATTATGTGTTCAACCACGACAGGAACAACATTTATTAAATCATTTTAACAAGAGCTTCACAATTTCTTTAAACTCCATCAGCCTGGGAGACCATGGACCTGCACAGGTCCAGGAGACCGAGGACCTGCACCAGCATACAGAACGTGGATTTCAAGAGGCCCACAAGACCTTTTTAACCTGACAGACCAGACGGACAGCTCCATATGTCTGCCAAATATTTCACTAGCTCATCTGGAGAAGAGCCCATAGAAAATGTTTTCAGGGGCAGAAGCTTCAAAAACATCTGCTGCTGGTGATTGGATGTTTGTTCTGCTCATCACACTCATCACAGACCAATCATCAAGCCACAGTGTGACGTAGCAGCTAGACCCTGTTGTTAGTTGTCAGCTTAAACTATTTTTCAGTCCTTAGACTAATGCCTTACATTGAATTATACCACACAGACATATCATTTACCGCTTATATGAGACATGAACCTCACCAACGACAATCCCCACCAAGTTCTCACAGTAAACTTATGAGGAGAGCAGATTTCACCAGGTATCACTGAGTAACCACGATGACCACAGACTAACCAGCATCGTCCAGAGGATTTCCTCATTCCTCACAGTTTCCCAGCAGTGATCCCCGGTCAGGAGAAGAGCAAAAACATGATTTCCTGTAAGAACAGCTTTAAAGGGATAGTTCAGTATTTTTGAAGTTGGGTTGTCTGAGCTCCATATGGCCACTAAGTACCTTAGATGCAGTAGAGCGTCCTCTCCTCTCCCTCAGTGAGCCACAGTCTGTCAGAGTCTGTTACGCAGATATAGCCACAAATAGGGAAGTATCGTACCAAGAACAGAGGGTATTTTCACCACTTACAAGAACTCCCATCAAAAAATAATACCACAGTTTAAGAGTACGCTACCTATGCATGTTTTTACATGCATTAACTTTTCGGAAATATAAAGTTTATCTGGAACTAACCGACTCACGTCACGTATTCCTGGGCCCAGTACTTCCCCGAGCCGCTGAATCACTCCGCCTCCCTCTCTGCTGATGTAAACATAACAAGCTAGCGGCTTCAGGCGCCGGTTGTAGCCTCGTGTAACTCTTATCAGGCATTGTAATTCTTTTGTTCTGACTCTTTGCGGTGTGAGGAAGAAACAACATTGGAAATTAAAAATGAGTGATTATGAAAGCGACGATGAAGTTCCATTCACTTTGGAGCCAAGAGGAATCCTGTGTGAACCGGAGTTCACAGAGGAAGAGCTGCTGCAGATGGAGACCAAACAGGCCGAAAGAAACAGGGGAACATCGGTGGAAACTGGAGGTAAAGAAAGAGTCGGAAATACACAGTGGTGTGAGTTTATGAACTGAGATTCAATGCCCATGGACCCGGAGTGCTGCTGCTGTCATGAGTGGATCTTGGTTACAGACTCCAGGATCTGTCTGAGTCAGAGGATACTGGAGACTCTCACACCGTCTGCATCACTCAGACAGATTTTCCTGCTCCTCTGAATCCCGGAGTATTTTATACATTCTTCAATTTCCGAAGATAAACTGGAAAAAACGTCCCAAACCTGAAGAACCTAATGACAGTTTATCCTCAAAGTAAGTAATAACGATCTGTCAGAGACAAACAAGCAGAGTAGAGGAGGCTGTTTACCGTAACATTACAGACTACTGTGTGTGTGTCTCTCTCTCTCTCACATACACAACCATTACTGTGTATTAGCCTCTAACTTCTGCTCCAACACAATCTTAGCTGTTTCTGACGTAATAATATAAATATACCATTTCCTAAATGCAAGAATATATTTAGATTTTGCCATGACTTTATATAAATTGTATATAGATATATAGACATGTACACACAGTCTGTCAGGTAACGACAGATGCAAGCATGTGCTGTATGATGTTGCCTCATGCCCTTGTTACGAAGAGGAATACGGTGAAAGTTACGAGTTCTCCATGATACATGGAGTTACATACATCTGTTTCTGCATCCAGGGAAGCAACACAACAACCCCATCTCCAAAATATTTGTCAAATAATCTGCTATCAATGAGGCTACAACTGGCGCCTGAAGCTGCTAGCCTGTTATGTTTACAACAGCTGAGAGGGAGGCGGAGTGATTCAGCGGCTCACGGAAGTGCTGCGCGGAGGAATACGTGACGTGAGTCGGTTAGTTCCAGATAAACTTTATATTTCCGAAAAGTTAATGCATGTAAAAATACACATAGGTAACGTAATCCTAAACTGTGGTATTATTTTTTGATGGGAGTTCTTGTAGGCGGCAAAAATACCCTCTCTTCTTGGTACGATACTTCCCTGTTTGCGGCTATAACAGACTCTTACAGACTGTGGCTCACCGAGGGAGAGGAGAGAACGTTCTACTACATCTAAGGTACTTAGTGGCCATATGAAGCTCATACAACCTCATACAAAAGTTACTGGGGGCCTAGATGTTTAACCAGATGCTGAGTATTACTGTGATTGGTGCGGATGGGGTTCACATGAGAAGTAAACTGCTCTAGAGTTCACTTGATAGCGGTCCGAGACCACCCCTACCAGGCGGACCCAAGAGCAGTGGACTGGTCCACACCAGAGTTCGAGGCCAGCGTTCACACCAACCAATAGGAACTGCAGCAGGGAGGTAAACGCTCCAGGGTTCAGTTCATCTGGACTAAACAAGGCTGGTGTGTATGCGACCTAAGTGACGTTCTTTGCTCCTCTTTTAACCCTTTAACGTTCTTCACAACCAATTGGTCAAGCACATTTTAAGATATTATTTATTTATGCACTTTTACCATAAAGTCACATCTCTACAGTTTGGTAAAGGATTAAATTTCAGAAACTGGTGGGTATGTTTTCAAAAAAAAAACAATTGATTATTGTTATTGTTGCCTAAAGGAAATAAAAAATGCAAAGAAATAATTTTTTGACTGCATTTTTCTTGGTGAGAATCTTAAAGGGTTAAAGAAGAAATTGAGTCCATTTCTGATAAAACTGCAGATATTGCCGCACCCACAGAGACCGCTTCAGAAACCGCCATTGATTTCAAACATGCAGTCACTTCCTATTGTCGTCATCTCTTCAGCTCCCGCCTCTTTCCCCTGATTAGGCCGTTAAGCATTTAGCCGGTGAAGTCATTGGACAATGGAGGTTGGCAAGATGGTCCTGCAGGATTTCATACATTTACTACAATCAGGCAGGTCCATCTGTTCTGCAAGGTTAAGCACCATTAACCTCCACAGGTCGAACAGACTGTGGACCTCCACAGGTCCAGGAGGAGGTCAAAGGGTATGATATACGTTTACAGTAACAAGAGACCAGAGACGCCTCAG
Organism: Cetoscarus ocellatus; assembly: GCA_037902135.1. Taxonomy (NCBI): domain Eukaryota; kingdom Metazoa; phylum Chordata; class Actinopteri; order Labriformes; family Labridae; genus Cetoscarus; species Cetoscarus ocellatus. Next base: position 63,724 of record JBAMNC010002124.1, read on the forward strand.
CAACACCTGCAGTTCAGGGAACAGCCTGACTGGACCTAAGTGTTTTGACCTGCCATACCTGACCAGTGTAGGTAAGGAATAAAGAAATCGGACACACCAAAGAAAGAGTGAAACAGGTGAAAAGATTTGACCAATCATAAACAGCCAATAGAGTGGCTGCAGTTGCGGAGTTTACCAAAGGGTCATGTGACTCAGAGCCAATAAATCACAGACAGACAGTGAGGGGGAGCATGCCCAGTGGGTGGTGTTATAGTTAAAACAGGAGACGTACAAAAGCAGGGGTCTCAAAAATGGGCCGGGGGCCAATTTCAGTTCTGTCATCCCGGGAGGGCCCCACCAGCCTTTAAATTCTGAGAAAAAAATTCCTTATTTTTGAAAGCTCTGACATAACTGTGTAGAGGAGCTCCAATGTTTACTTCCTCCTCTGTCTGTGATGTCATTCTCCCCACTGTTCACTCTCAATGCTGATTGGCTGTCGCGCCACAGCTTCAGGTCAATTTGTTGCTGCAAATTGTCACATTACAAATTCATGAAGGACACAAACTTCTTGGGTTTGTATCACAGATTTAAGATCGAAAATTTTTTATTTTAGACAAACTTTAGGGGAATATATATGTATATTGACAAAGTGTGTTCCTTTGTCTGTGAAAGAATGGAAACAATGTGGATCTGGAGGAAGTGGACCATAACAGGTAGTTGGTTTGAGTGGAGCGTCCAGAAAATTCCTCAAACACGGAAACATGTCTTTCTGTCACGCAGAACAGACTGAGTTTCCTTCACATGTTCAGTCGCAGGTCAGAGCTGAAGTGACACTTTGTCTCATTAGATCCTTCAGAATCAGAATCAGCTTTATTAGCCACGTATGTTAGACATACAAGGAATTTGTCACCTCTTTCACTTCATGTAGTCTCAGTTTTTCTCTGTTTTCCTTTATCTGTAGTCGTGACATTTTATCAAACTTTGTAACTCATTGGTATGAAACTTCATTCCTTTAAGATCAATTTAAATTCTGATATAAAAACACATAATTAATTTAACACCATTAAAGTCAAAACTCTGTTATCATCAGATCCTTTTGCCTCAGCCAAACCTTTGTCTGTTTGTTCATTTGTTTGTTAAATTGTTTAATCATAAGTTTGTGTATTAGTTAGTTAGTCAGTTAGTTAATGTGTTTGTTTAATTGTAAGTTTGTTAGTTTGTTTAATTGTTGGTACTGTTGGTGGTTTGTTTGTTTTTAAGTTAGTTATTTTCTTTGTTAGATATATTGTTATAACTAAGTAACAATATATATTGATATATTGTTACTTAGTTTGTTTGATTGATTGTTAGTTTGCGCGGTAGTTTGTGAGTAAGTTTAGTTATTTTGTTAGTTGTTGTTTATTAGTTTGTTTATTAGCTATGTTGTTAGTAAGTTTCTCAGTTTAATTTTCCTAGTTAGATTGTTTTTTCTGAATTTGTTAGTTCGTTTTTGTTAGATAGTTAGTTGGTTGGTTCATTAGTTAGTTATTTTATTAGTAAGTTAGTTGGTTAATTAGTTGGTTTGTTTATAACTTGGTTAGTTTGTTTTTAAGTTAGTTTGGTTGTTCATTTGTTTGTTCATTACTTTGTTAGTAAGTTGGTTTGTTAATAAGTCAGTTTGTTAATTAGTTTGTTAGTTGGTTGATTTGTTTATTAGTTAGTTTATTTTTAATGAAAATAATGATACTAATGATTATGACAAGAATAATAATAATAATAATACTGTAATGATATTAATGTTAATGAAAATAATAATAATGATATTGAGGGTAATAGCATCAGTAATACTGATTTTAATGATAATAACAATATAATAATGATATTAAGGCTAGTAACAATAATAAAAACAATAATGATGTTAAAATAAATGAGTGATGTGATGGACCGCCTTCTCTCTTCTCCTGCTGTCCTCTCTGTTTCTGTACCTCAGTCAGGTGTGGTGGTGGTGGTGGTGGTGGTGGTGGTGGTGGTGGTGGGGGGGGGGGGCGGTTCTGTGGATAAAAAGCAGCTTCAGTCTCTGAGCTCAGATCACAAACTGAACAAACTGGAGAGACGACAACATGATCACACGGTGAGTCCTTCATTTCAGTGTTCAGGAGAGAGGAAAGAGTCTGTCTGTGTCTCGTGAGGACAAATGGACTTAATGCCCCAAGTGAAGTAGCCGAGGACATGCTTCTGATGTTTCTTAGTTTGTTACTTTATTTGTTAGTTTGTTTGTTTATTTGTCAGTTTTTTAGCTTGTGTTGTAATTTGTTTATTTGTTAGTTTGTTAGTTGTTTGTATATTTGTTAGTTAGTTTTTCAGTTTGTTTGTTTATTTCTTAATTTACTGGTTTGTCTATTAGATAATGTGTAAGTGTGTTAGTGCTATTGCTTGTAGTAAGTAACTTTGTTTTGCTTTTAGTTAGTTAGCTGGTTTGTCTTTAAATTTGATAGTAAGTTAGTTAGTTGGATAGTTTGTTAGTAACTTGGTATGTTTATTTGTTTGTAAATTAGTTTATGTCTTTATTGTTTGTTTGGTAGTTTGTTTGTTTGTTTGTTCATTAGTTTGTTAGTTAGCTGGTATGTTTATTAATCAGTTGATTAGTTAGTTTATTATTTACTTTGTTAGTTAGTGCTTTTGTCTGTTTGTTGATTAGTAAGTTTTTGCTCATAAGTTAGTTTGTTAGTTTTTTTATTGGTTTCTTTGTTTATTGGTCAGTTTGTCAGTCAAATGTGAAGGACAGGACATTCTCCAGAGTACAAATTGACACATTTAAAGCTCCTGATTTACTTTTTCAGCTCGATGATGTAAAAAGTTGTTCAGGTCTGCAGCTCCTCAGCTTTAGGACCTCCTCAGGCTCTTTGAAATAAATTAGGATTTCAGAGTTTCAGGGTTTATTCAGGTGTCCCTGGACCCTCAGGATGGAGCTCAGATCTTTTGTTCTTGTCCCAAGCAGCTCAGTCCTCTCCATACGTCAGAAAAGAACAGAAGCTTTGTCTTTTTTTTTTGAGGAGGAGGAAACACAAAGAAACAGTCATTAACCTGTAGGCTGCGGGACGGTGTCACCTGGCAGCTCACGCTCACATTCATCAGAGCGTCACCGCCTTAAGGGATCAATGACAAAGATCCTTTAATGATTACACCAGACCAGGAGATATGGAACTACAGGGTTTAGACAGCCTCTAGTGTACACAGGAGGGATTACAGCTTTTGGACCTCAGCACTTGCTTTATTCAGACCAGTTTGAAGTTTTTATGAAAAAAGTTCTCACTTTTCCATTTTTTACCTTCTTAAACTTTCAAACATGTGAATCTGAGCTTGTGGTTTAAAAATGTTTTTACACCTGTTACATCTGAAAATTTTACATCGGCAAGCTGGAAAGCTAATCGCTTGTCATTGATTATTTATCTGTTTGTAATTATTACTTTTTTATTGATTTGCTGTTGTTGTGTTCTCAGTCGGAGGGGATCTTTCTTCTTTTAACATCTCTGATTTAAACCAGCATACAAAACAACTTCAGTCACATCAAACAATTTGCATTAAAACCAGTGTGTGTTATTGTTTGTTTGTTTTGTTTGTTTGATTGATTGATTGATTGTCTGTGTGTTTGCTTGTTTGTCTGTGTTTATTTGGTTGTCTTTGTGTTTGTTTGTTTTTTGGTTTGTTTTCTGTTTTTTGTTTATTTGTTGTAATTGATTGTTTGTTTGATCGTTTGTGTGTGTTTGTGTGTTTGTTCATGTGTTTGTTTGTTTGTGTTTGTTGGTTGTGTTTGTGTGCTTGCTTGTTTGTGTGTGCATTTGTTTGTTGTTTGTTGGTGTGTGTTTGTGTGTGTATTTGTTTGTTGTTTGTTGATGTGTGTTTGTGTGTGTATTTGTTTGTTTGCGTTGCAGGTGTGCTCTGCTCCTGCTCCTGGCTCTCTATACTGTGTCTCATGCAGCTCCAGTTCCAGGTAAACTTTTCTGTTGTGTTTTTTCCCTCACGATTTAAACGAATTTATGACAAAATAAATCACTAAAAACTAAAATAACCAACTTACTAACAAATTAATAATAATAAATACAATAAACGTAATTAACAATAACTAATGGCTTAAACCCGTGGTCAGATGTATAGATGGACAAAACTAACATTAACTAACCCTAACCGTCACATTTTTAAAATGATCTTCAAATTTCAAAGCAACAGAAATTAAAATTAACCTGAACAATTAAAGTTTTCAAACTTTAAAAAAGCCATCAGGATCAGTTATGACCTCTGACCTCTGTGTGTCACATTTCAGACAGAAGCAAACCCGTGATCGACTACATTAACGGTAAAGCACACGTGCACACGCACACACATGCTCAGCTAACTTCAGTCATTAACAGCTGCTGTATGTAGATCAGCTGTTAACAAGTGTTTCACTGCTAGCAGCCATTATAAACAACAGGGAGCACATTTTAAAGCATCTGAGAGCCCAACCAGCAACTGTCTTGCTGTGAGGAAACAGAGCTAACCGCAGCACCACCGTGCAGCCTGCAATAAGACATTCCTGAGAACGCTGGGGCGAGATACAACCAAAAAATAACAAGGCCATAAATGTGAAGATATCACAGGTCACAGGTCACCACTGAGGCCCCTTCACCTCTCAAACCCAAACAGGACACACCAGAGGACGCCACTAAAAGCAAAAATGCACAAAAGAGTTCAAACCTGTATACATTTAGAGGATAATGTCTTGAAATAGTGACCTTTGACCACCTACAACCTCATGAGTCAGGGTGGACATTGTGTAGAGTTTGATGAAAATCTCTGATAGCATTCTCCTGATTTTTCATTCATGAGCAGGAATGACGGTGATGGCCCTGACCTTTGACCCATCGACATTTGTTAAGTTAATGAAAATCCCTTCAGGCGTTCATGAGATATTAAATTTACAATCAAAGGATGACCAAAAGGCTTCATATGTTATGAGATGATCCCAGAGTTTTAAAGTTGGATCCAAAAGCTTCAAGGAGGAGGCAGGTAAAAATCTGACAATGATTTTATTCACGAAAAGCCAGGGTAGGGGCAAACACAGTGAACAGGCGAGTATGTAAACAGTGGCAGCGTGGTGAGGGCTCGTGGAAAATCACTGCAAAAAAGGGAGCAGAAGAAAAAGGTTAGTATCAGAGTTGACTGAAGAAGCATCCAGTCTCAAGCACCAAAAACTACAGGCTAAACTCCAGCAAGGAGATCAAGGGGCTTGAGGCCAGCTCAAAGTCGAGTACGCACTGTAAGTATTGAACAAAGCGGCCTGAACAAACCACACAGGAAGTAGAATCCACTGGCGACTGAGAAGAGCCACAGAGCAGGTTAAATAGAGTGTGTGGATGAGGTGAACAGGCTGCAGGTGTGTGAGAAGGCTCCAGGAAACCACGCCTCCTCCCAGTGCAGCAGGAGAGCAGGCACTGAGGGGGGAGAGTGAGGACAGAGGAGGAGGAATCCTCACATCATGACCTTCATGACCTTGACCTTTAATTAAAGTTCATACCTATGGGACAGTGGACGTTTGTGCAAAGTTTGAAGAAAATCTCTTGAAGCACTCTTATGGTCATTGTAATTACAAACCATGAGGCTCTGTGACTTTGACCTTTGACCCCTGACCTTAAAAAATATATAATGTTCTTAAAATGTCATGTTCACTAGTAAAGGATGATCATAAGACTCCATGACCTCCAAAATCTATTCAGTTCTTTCTTCAATACAAGTGGACATTTGGTCAGAGTCAAGGCCCTTTCCTGAATGTTCCGACCTGCAGAAGATCAACCTGAGAACATGAGGCCCCCTACTGGGCTGTCTCTGGAACTGAAGCAAAGAAGAGCTCCAAACATGGTGCTACTGCTGACGCTAAAACTATACAAGGACCCAGTAGTAATGGTCAGAAAATGATCCTGTCCAATCAGTGTTCTGCTGTAATGATCCTGTCCAATCAGTGATCAGCTGTAATGATACTGCCAAGCTGTCATGATTAGCTCTTTGTTTATTCTGAGCATTATGTTTAATGTAGGAGGAGCTACAGATGCACCTTCAACCTCAGTGCCAGGTAACATCATGATCCTCAGCTGATATTTCCTTGGTAACATATAAGACCTGATTATTAAAAGAGCTTTTTTGGGTCACCATGGTAACACTTGTTTTTGTTTCACTTAGATGACAGCAGTGAAAGGACGAGGACAGATGGTGAGAGTAAAGCTACGAAACAACTATAATGACACAATCAGCTACAATCACACATTGAACTACAATCACACAACAAACTATAAAGTTACAATAAGACATGAACCCAAAATTAGGCATTCAAATAAAAAACAAATACAGTCAGGCATTACACAAAAAAACTCCTATCGGACATTGGTCCACAATCAGACATTAAACTAAAAGTAAAGCTATGATTAAAGACTTAAGTACAACCAGACATGTAAAAAAACATGCAAGAATGATTAAAACCAGTCAAAATGTTACTCCAAAATGACAATCGGAGAATAACTAGTATCAGACTCTTCAGACATTACACTAATAAACAACAACGGTTTAAAAATACATAACACAACAACTATAGTCAGGCATTACACCACAAAAAAAGTACAATAAGACATAAAACTAGAAAAAAGCTACAGTCTGAAATTGCACTAAATACAACTACAGTCAGACATTACATCACAAAACAAGTACAGTAAGACATAAAACTTTAAAACAACTACAGTCTAAAATTACACTGAACATCAGAATGTTTTATAGTCTCCATGTTTTAGAAGTACTTAAAGTTGTACATAACTTTTCATCACATCATTTCTTTATTTTTAGGAGCTGGTGATATTTCTAATGACATGACGCCAGGTAACATTTTCATCTGTCTGTCTTTGGTCCTGCCTGTCATTCCCCTTTTCTGTCTCTGTCTCTGTCTCCCCCATCTGTCAGTTTTTCTCTCTTTCTGTCTGTCTGTCTACCTTTATGTCTACCTTTGTGTCTGTCTACCTGTCCATCTGTCTGCATATCTGTCTGTTTGTCTGTGGGCAGCTAATTATGCCAGGGAAAGAAAGAGCACAGATTTTCAGAGCAAAAACCTGAAAAAGCAGAAGTGTGAAGAAGGACAGGGTTAGGGCTAACAAAATGAAGCAGGAATAAGAAAGAGGAAGGAGGAAACAAGTGAAGGATTGAAGACACTTAGGGAAGGAGAAAACAACTGCAGACAACAGGGGCAAACAAAAGACAAAGGGGGGAGGGAACAAGGACAATGGATGAGGAAACACACACACCCATATACAAATGCGACGATAAAGAGTAAAAAACTTTCTCATTCGCAGATTAAGGATGGAGCATCACAGCTATCTGAGGAGAACACAACATCATTTATATATATACATATATATAGATGTATATATATGTATATATGTATATATATGTGTGTATACACACATATATACATATATATATGTATATGTGTGTGTATACACACACACACACACACACACACACACACACACATAAATATATATATATACATACACTGCCTGGCCAATTAAAGTGGCCACCTGGATTTAACCAAGCAAATAGGTCCTAGCCTCCTATTGGAGAATTACTGCATGGGCGATTGTCTTTCAGTCTGGCAGCAAGTTATTTGACCCCAGCTGATGCAATGAGTAGCTTCTCATTTCTTAAACAACCATGTGGAAAGACACATCCTGTGGTCGTGGAAAAGATGTTAGTCTGTTTAAGAAGGGTCAAATCATTGGTATGCATCAAGCAGAGAAAACATCTAAGGAGATTGCAGAAACTACTAAAATTGGGTTAAGAACTGTCCAACGCATTATTAAAAACTGGAAAGATAGTGGGGAACCATCGTCTTCGAGGAATAGAGTCCAGACCTTAACCCCATTGAGAATCTTTGGGATGTGTTGGAGAAGGCTTTGCGCAGTGGTCAGACTCTCCCATCATCAGTACAAGATCTTGGTGAAAAATTAATGCAGCACTGGGGGAAATAAATCTTGTGACATTGCAGAAGCTTATTGAAACAATGCCACAGTGAATGCTGTCATCAAAGCTAAAGGTGGTCCAACAAAATATAAGAGTGTGTGAACTTTTTTTTTGGTGGCAATTTTTTTTTGGCCAGGCAGTGTATATTGACAAGGTTGGTCCGCTCCTATCACACCTCTTTAAAGAAGTATTTGGGAAACCTACTTCTGAATAATTCATAAACACCTCTGCCAAGACATATCAGAAGTGGAGCAAAAGTATCCTTACTACAAGGAAGTTTGTAGTGTTGTTGTTTGTTTTTCATTTAATAAAGAAATGTGGTCCAGATCTGGTAAAACTGCCACTGAAGCTGTTAGCATCTATGCTAATCTCTGTATGAGAAGTTACTTCCTGCTGTCGTCTCGCTTATAGCTCCATCTCTTCCTGCTCTAAAGGACTCTGATTGGATCCGCCTGATTACAGACCCTGGATCAGGAGGATCCAGCTGCTGTGCATGGCTAATTAATGAGTCATGTCTGTAAAAAAATGCTACCTAAACAAACTTTACTCACTTTCTTACATTATGAGACATTTTTAATGTTCACAGAGTGACAAACATTTTCATTTGTCAGATCCTGCAGAACCTTCGGCTGGAGACCTCGCTGATCTAAACAGTGACCTTAAGCCAAAAGCCGACTCCAGCAAGGACACCTACACAGAAGCTGGGACGGATGCCACAGATGTGGACGAGGAGGATGAGGAGGACGTGTCTGACACAGTCTCACAGACGGAGGATGGGGTGGACAGTGAGGACGCCATGGGGGAGGATGGGGAGGAAGACATTAGTAATCAGTCCATGGACAATGTAGAAGTAGACGAAGACCAGGAAACACCTGAGGAAGACCAGGATACAAGTTTAACTGACCCTGACAGCAGTGACGGTGTGGACGAAGGGGAAGGGGTGGAGCCAAAAGAAGGCCAGGAAGGTGTTAGCTCCAAGGAGCAAGGAGGTGACAGCGAAACTGAGGCTGAAAATCAGGACAGCAAAGAAAACCCTGACCAAGAGGACAAGGAGGCGGAGCCATCCAAAGAAGAACAAGGAGTGACCTCGGAGGAGCGTGACAGAGAAGAGACAAATGACGAAAAGAGTGAAAACGTAGAAGAAGACTTAGACCATGAGGTGGTTCTGAGTGAAAATGATGAAGGTGACAGCAAGGAAAATGGCAAAGGTGGTGACAGCAACGACAACAGCAACAAAAATGACGACAACACAGGTGACAAGGACCAGGCAGACAAGGACAGTGACGGCAGCGATAGCGGCGATGAAAACAGCAGCAGCGCTAACAGCGACAGAGGCAAAGGTGCTGACACAGAAAATGATGGGGAGGATGAAGGTGATGGGGGTGATGAAGCTGCTCCAGCTGAAGTTCAGGTGGACAGTGATGGAGGCAGCCAAGGCGGCGACGCCAACAATGAGAGTCACGATGCTGATGCTACTGACAGCAGTCATATCAGCAATGAAGACGTCGCAGGTGATAACAATGATGGGAACGGAGGGGGCAGCCATGATGCCACTGCTGAAGAAGACAGCAACAGTGATGACGATGATGACGAAGCAGGTGATGCAGAGGACGGTAATAAAGACAAAGCTGGTGATGACAGTAATGACAAAGCTGACGGAGCGGACGATGATGGCGACGTAGTCGGTGAAGTGGTGAGTGACACTGTCGACAGCGAAGCAGATGAGAGTGACAGCATCAACGGTGACGTCGACCCTCAGTCATACACGACGGACACCCCGGATGATGATGACGATGATGAAGAGCTGCACGATGACTCAGAACATCCTGACAGCGACGCTCCCGACACCCCGAGTCCAAACGCCCCCGACTCCACTGAAGGTAGAGAAGGACCAAAGACGGTCAAAGCCCCACCAAGGTCACACCTGACTTAGCCAAGTAATTATCAGATTCAGATAACAACAAAAAGTTCATGAGGGACTTATCAAAATGCAAAATAAAGTCAAAAACAAAGATACAGAGTTCTTTCCATAAACAAGAGTAAAACGATAAAATGATTAAAATGAAACAGTAATTACTTTAAATAAAAATATAAATTAACATAAATCAATGAGACAAAAAGTATTTCATTTGATGTCAAGAGTAAAGTAGATTTTAACTGAACTAATGTATGAAATTAAAAGTTGTAACATGAACTGATGTGGAAATGCACCATCATTGACATGTTCATATTAAAGTTTTAAAGTATCAATATGAAATTATATGAAAATATAAGTTTTATGTAAAATTATAGACATAGATTTATATTAAGATAAATTAATGTTGATTAACATGAAATAATGTGAAAATATCAGCCTCATGACTTAAAAAAATTCATATAAATCAATGTTTTGATGATTGTTTGTAATCACAGAGTCAGGGTGATGTTTTAAACACTCTCCTTCAGATTTGTTTGGGTTGAAGGAAGTTCCTCAATCTGATCGATCCCTCAGGTTTGTGAGCCTGGAAGGCATGTTGGCAGATGTCGCCATGGCGGCAGATTTGCCCTTATTGTAGGTCTCTCTGAAATCAACCATTAAATGTTGAAGTTCTGGATTTTGATTTTGTGCTTGTTTGAGGTAGAGGAACATCAGACACAGTGAATTAGAATCAGCTCTGTGTAGAAGCTGGAGCTTTATATAACTGCTGATGGAGCCACCACCTCCACAGAACTGAGAAAGTAAGTACTCAAAGTAGGCTCATTACTGCCACCTGCTGGGTTAAAGTTTGGATCAGAGCAGCTTCTTAAACAGCACATAAACTCCATTAACACACATAACCCTAAGCCTAACCCTAATCTGAATTATTTTAGTCACAGAGACCAGGCTGTGAGTTTCAGCTCCTCCAGAAGCAGGAGCAGGATAGAAAACCTTAATGCTCTGGGTCTCACCTGAGAGTCCTGAGCAGAGTCGTTGACCCAGTTTCCCCCTAGAGTTGTGACTGTGGGTATTTCCCAGGTGGTTTCGGTCTCAGGAGTGATGTGTTTGTATTTTCATGACTGTCACAGCTGAACGTTTACCTGTAGCAGGTGTGACATCTGTGGAACAAGTAAAACATGTAAAGTTACCGATGTTTGGTTCACTGAACAGCTCCATTGGGTTAATCGAATCAATGCTAATGCTAATAATGCTAAGGCTGTTGCCATGGATACACGATGTTGCTGTCTGCTACTTTGACACCCTGGCCTGTTGGTGTGTTGCATCATGGGTAACAGTACTTGGGTAGACTGGTCCGATGCACACTGCTGATTATTCTGTGTGGGTCTGACATCCTGGTATTTTGGGATGGTTGGTGTTTCACATGTTGGTTAGATGAGGTTACGCGGCGAGCGGTCCTTTGACTCCAGTCTGTGTGATTTGTTTGTGGGTGTGGCCTGACTTTGCAATAACGAGCTCTCCTCTGGTTTTGGGTTACAGGGACATCTGCCAGCAAATCGGACAAACAGGATGATTCCACCTCCACCACAGCCGGTAAAGGTTACACTCCACTGTGACATCACACATCCTGACAGCCAATCACAGCCTGGAGCCACAGGAGTTTACCTGAGGATCTGAGAAAGAGCATTCAAGAAGAACGCATGACTGTTCTCACGGTTCTTATATCAAAACATTAACCCTGAATCTCCGTTTGTGTCTTTCAGTCATGAAGTAGATCTGTTTGACCAATGACGTGTGAGCACTCACCAACCACAGGTATCGTCACCAAACAGACAGGTGCTCCTGTTCTTTATCATGATTGTGAGTTTAAGGAGTTCAAGGACGGCCAGAACAAAGATGAAGAACTTTCCCCTCAATTAGAGCAACACAGTGATGAGCAAGTGACCACTAAATAACAACCAATGACAGAGAAGTTCGTGGGTAATCAATACCCATGGCCTCTAACCCTGGCGTCTGTGGTGTTTGTATTACTGATGGTTCAAAAACTGTCAGAAACGACTGCACCAGGGTCCACTGCCATTTTTGTGGTCCCTGTTAGCGGTTTGATACCTACCATCCTTTTTAAAAACAAAGATGTCAGTGTTTGTTTGTCACGTTTGTCACAGGCGTTCATCACAGGCGTTCGTCACAGGCTATCATTAATTCAGTAACAACAACCTATAATCAATATAACAACAAGCCATCATCAAAATAACAACCAGCTGTCATCAATACAACAAACAAGTTATCATCTGTTTAGCTGTTAGCTAATGCCAGGTCACCACTGAGAGATATGAACAGGAAATGCTAAAATGCTGACTCAGCCCCTGTTTAAGACTCATGATAGCAGAGCAGACATTTCAACAGCATATTTAAGGTGGTTTTTTTTTTCTCCACAGAGCCAATCACACAGCAGAACATGGTTGCCATGACAACGCCAAGCCAACCTAATGTTCAACTAAACTTCCTGTTGCTTCATCACCACAGCTCTTTTCTGATTGGACATCAGCATAATGAAGTCTTCCTACTCACCTCAACTATCAAATTTACTCTCTCCCCCTCTGCCTGTCTCCCCCTCTGCCCGTCTCACCCTTTTCTCATCTCCCCCTCTGCCTGTCTCACCCTCTGCCTGTCTCACCCTCACTTTTAACTTCCTGTCTGTCTCACTGCATCTCTTGCCCATCTCCCTCTCTCTCTCTCTCTGATGTGTTTCTGTAAAGTGAACATAGTCATGATGATTGAATATTAATAAAGATTATTGATTTTTTATTCTCTGAGGAAATGCTAATAAAGTTTGAATTGTCTGATATTTTTAGATTTGTTCGCTGCCCAAGGCCTCTCAGCATCTTTATTTCATTAGACAAAATCAACCTTACTTTATTGATTATGCATAATTGATCCATGACACACTTATCAGGAAGCATTACTCAGACCAAAAAAGGATTTATGTATTGGATATAGGGCTGAACAATATATCGTTATCGTATCGATATCGAGATATGAACATTCAAGATATTAATATCGAAAAGCAACGATATAAACAATATAGATTTCCCCTGCGCTAAAACTGCACTTTCCACATTCTTTTGTATTATGATGTTTTTATTTTTCTGAAAAATGCGTGGTTTTCACCAAACCTGTAGTCGTATCATATCGTATCGATATCGAGATATCTGGCATGGATACCGAGATATGACATTATGTCCATATCGTTCAGCCCTAATTGGCTATTCCTAATATCAATGAAGTATTAACATATTTGATATTCATCAGAACAATAAAATATTTATAGATTAAATATTTGTCAGATCAATAAAGTATTAATATATTTAATATTAATCAGAACAATAAAGTATTTATATATTGAATATTCACCAGATCAATAAAGTGTTATATACACACACACACATATATATGTTTGTGTGTGTGTGTGTGTACATATATATATATATATATATATATATATATATATTTATACATATATATACACATATATATACACATACATATGGAGAGAGAGAGAGATAGATTGATAGATAAAATGGTCAATGAAATAACTTGAAACTGACAAAAGTAAAATGAATTTAAAATTTACTGAAAATCAACTAATGAAAATCAGACATTGCTTTTGAATTGTTGTTCAACAGAATCATTTTAAAAAACAAATTAATGAAACTGGCCTGGTCAAAAATGATGGTACCCTTAACTTAATATTTTGTTGCATCTGAAGTGGGAGCAGAACATCAGCTCCATCCTCAAGAAGGCCCAGCAGAGGATGTACTTCCTGCGGCTCCTGAGGAAACATGGACTCCCCCCTGAGCTGCTGCTGCAGTTCTACACTGCAGTCATCGAGTCTGTCCTGTGCTCCTCCATCACTGTGTGGTTCGGAGCTGCCACCAGGCAGGACAGGTCCAGACTGCAGCGCACTGTGAGGACTGCTGAGTGGATCATCGGTGTCCCCCTGCCCTCTATCCAGGACCTGTACTGCTCCAGGACTCGTAGGAGAGCAGGAAACATTATGAGGGACTCCACTCACCCTGCTCACAGACTCTTTGAACTGCTCCCATCCGGCAAGCGCCTCAGAGCCCTACGGACCAGGACAAGCCGGCACAGGAGCAGTTTCTACCCATCGGCAGTCACCATTCTAAACAGCTCATAGCTACATAATTAATAAGAGCTGCAACTTTTTAAACAGTTAATAGCTGCACTATCATTGCACAGCTGCACTTTCCTCTCTTCAGTTGTAAACATTCCTGGATGCTTGCTTGTATATATTCCTGATGCACATTTTTTATTTTTTATTTTTACACACACACTTTATTTGTTAAGAGTTTTGTACATTTATATTTCTTCATTGTATTTATTTAATCTTATCCTCTATTTTTAAAAAAAAGAAATATATTTTTTTTTTTTACATTTACCTTATTTTTATTTTGTCTCGTTCACTGTACTAGAGAGAAAACAACTGCCGAAGTCAAATTCCTTGTATGTGTCGCATACTTGGCAATAAAAAACAATTCTGATTCTGATTCTGATAACCTTTTGAGGCAATCACTGCAGTCAGGTGATTTCTGTAACTCTCAGTGAGACTTCTGCACCTGTCCACAGGTATTTTGGCCCACTCCTCATGAGCAAACTGCTCCAGCTGTCTCAGGTTTGAAGGGTGTCTTCTCCAGACTGCATGTTTCAGCTCCTTCCACAAATGTTCAATAGGATTTAGATCAGGGCTCATAGAAGGACACTTCAGAATAGTCCAATCTTTTGTTCTGAACCATTCTTGGGTGTTTTTAGCTGTGTGTTTGGGTCATTATCCTGTTGGAGGACCCATGACCTGTGACTGAGACCAAGCTTTCTGACACTGGGCAGCACATCTGGCTCCAGAATGCCTTGATAGTCTTGAGATTTCATTGAACCCTGCACAGATTCAAGACCCCCTGTGCTAGATGCAGCAAAGCAGCCCCAGAACATAACTGAGCCTCCTCCATGTTTCACAGTAGGTACAGTGCTCTTTTCTTTGTGATCTGATACTGATGTACCTTGACCTTGGAGTTCATCTCTAATCTCTTTAGAAGTTGTTCTGGGCTCTTTGGTTACCATTCGTATTATCCGTCTCTTCAATTTGTCATCAATTTTCCTCTTGCAGCCACGTCCAGGGAGGTTGGCTACAGTCCTGTGGACCTTAAACTTCTGAATAATATGTGCAGCTGTAGTCACAGGAACATCAAGCTGCTTGGAGATGGTCTTATAGCCTTTACCTTTAACATGCTTGTCTATAATTTTCTTTCTAATCTCCTGAGACAACTCTCTCCTTAGCTTTCTGTGGTCCATGTTCAGTGTGGTACACACCACCATACCAAACAGCACAGTGACTAATTTTCAGCCTTTAAATAGGCAGACTGACTGATTACAAGCTTGAAGACACCTGTGATGCTAATTACAGGACAACCTTAGTTTAACATGTCCCTATGGTCCAATCATTTTCAATCTTTTCTAGGGGTACCATCATTTTTGTCCAGGCCAGTTTCATTAGTTTGTTTTTTAAAATGATTCTGTTGAACCACAATCAAAAGCAATGTCTGACTTTCATTAGTTAATTTTCAGTAAATTTTTTTTCATTTTACTTTTGTCAGTTTCAAGTTATTTCAGTGACCATTGTGGGTTTTTCTTTCTTAAACAGAAGGGTACCAACAATTTTTTCCACAACTGTGTATGTGTGTATATATATATATATGTATATATATATATATAGATATAGATATAGATATAGATATATATAGATATATATTTTTTTTTTTTTTTTTTTTTTTTTTTAATTTATTTATGTATGAATCATTAAAGGATCAGACTGATAAGTAAGTCATTAAAAGATCAGATTGACAAGTGAATCATTTAAGAATCAGATTGTCAATAAATGGACAATGGTGTCATTTAAACCTTATCTATTACAGTCTCTGATGGTTAGTGAACATCTCATCTTCTAAAGACTCCAAATCTCTGGTGATGATGAAGATGCTAACCCCCAGCTCCACAGTCATAGATAATGATGATTATGATGATGAAGATGATGAAGATGATGATGAAGATGATGAAGATGAAGATGATGATGAAACTGCTGATGAAGATGAAGATGATGAGGAAGATGATAAAGGTTATGATGAAGATGATGAAAATGAAGATGATGATGAAGCTGATGATGATGATGATGATGATGAAGATGATGATGAAGATGAAGATGACAGACTAATAGATTTCTCTCAGAGCAAAGGAACCATTTAATGAACTTCAGCAGTGATGGAACACACAGGGGTTCTTGCCGTGACATAAAGTAATCTGATTACTCTGAGGGAGTACTTTGTAACAGGTCACCTTCATCACAGGGTCAGTCTCTGTGGGGTCTTCATAAAGGGGGAAGAGTCAGATTACCTGCTGCAGGTCACTGATGTGGAAGATCGAGTCCACACACACTTCCTGGTGTAAGTTTCAAAGTCTGCTGATTGGACGAGGTGGGGGTCGAACACACCTGTGTGTGTGGTGGTGGTGGTGGTGGTGGTGGGGGGGGGGGGGGGGGGGGGGGGGGGGGGGGGCATGTGGGTGTGTGTGATAGGCTGATACCTGTGAGAAGACGTTAAGCTTTCTGAATCACATACCTGAGCAGGGGAGTTGTCAGGTAACCCACCAGTGATACTTCCTGTTTTTGACTTCACAGTGTTGATATATACACATCAGACCACGAGAATAACTAAATCTATATCTATATCTATCTATTATCATACACACACACACATAAATGTATATATATATATATATATATATATATATATATATATATATATATATATATATATATTTATATGTATGTATATATACATACACTATATTGCCAAAAGTATTGGCTCACCTGCATTGACTCGCATATGAACTTAAGTGACATCCCATTCCTAAACCATAGGGTTCAATATGACGTCGGTCCACCCTTTGCAGCTATAACAGCTTCAACTATTCTGGGAAGGCTGTCCACAAGGTTTAGGAGTGTGTTTATGGGAATTTTTGACCATTCTTCCTGAAGCACATTTGTGAGGTCACACACTGGTGTTGGACGAGAAGGCCTGGCTCTCAGTCTCCGCTCTAATTCATCCCAAAGGTGTTCTATCAGGTTGAGGTCAGGACTCTGTGCAGGCCAGTCAAGTTCATCCACACCAGACTCTGTCATCCATGTCTTTATGGACCTGCATTGTGCACTGGTGCACAGTCATGTTGGAAGAGGAAGGGGCCAGCTCCAAACTGTTCCCACAAAGTTGGGAGCATGGAATTGTCCAAAATGTCTTGGTGTGCTGAAGCATTCAGAGTTCCTTTGACTGGAACTAAGGGGCCAAGCCCAGCTCCTGAAAAACAACTCCACACCATAATCCCCCCTCCACCAAACTTTACACTTGGCACAATACTTAACACCACTGCATCCTACGCTTTGCATTGCACTTGGTGATGTATGGCTTGGATGCAGCTGCTCAGCCATGGAAACCCATTCCATGAAGCTCTCTGCGCACTGTTCTTGAGCTAATCTGAAGGCCACATGAAGTTTGGAGGTCTGCAGCGATTGACTCTGCAGAAAGTTGGCGACCTCTTCGCACTATGCGCCTCAGCATCTACTAACCCCGCTCAGTTTACGTGGCCTACCACTTCGTGGCTGAGTTGCTGTCGTTCCCAAACACTTCCACGTTCTTATAATACAGCTGACAGTTGACTGTGGAATATTTAGGAGTGAGGAAATTTCACAACTGGATTTGTTGCACAGGTGGCGTCCTATCACAGCTCCACGCTGGAATTCACTGAGCTCCTGAGAGCGACCCATTCTTTCACAAATGTTTGTAAAAGCAGTCTGCATGCCTAGGTGCTTGATTTTATACACCTGTGGCCATGGAAGTGATTGGAACACCTGATTGCGATTATTTGGATGGGTGAGCCAATACTTTTGGCAATGTAGTGTACATATATATATATATATATATATATGTATATATATATATATATATATATATATATATATATATATATATATATATATATACATATATTTATATTTATATAAGGGGTGCCAAATTATTGCATTGATTTTGATTAATTAATTACAGTCATATTTAGTGTGTTATTTTTTTCAATTGCGTTAATCTAATTTTTAATCTGATTTCACTGTTTCGGTATTTTCAGAGGGCAAAACCTTAAAATACCAGAGCTGGTGATTGGACGATTGGTCTGCTCGTCACACTCTTCACAGACCAATCCATTTCAAGCCACAATATGTCGTAGCAGCTAGACCCTGTTGTTAGCCGTTAGCTCAAACTACAAGTACTTCAGTCCTTAGACCATTGTCTTATCTTACATTAAATGATATAACACAGATGTGTCATCTGCCATTTACATGTGACATGAATCTTATCAAAGACAATACCCACCAAGTTCTCCCGGTAAACTTCTGGGAGGGCAGATTTCATATCATAGGGTAACCATGACTCTGGCCCGGCATCGTTCGTGCAGCATTTCCGCATCTCTCTCATCGGGGGAAGAGCAAAGACATGATTTCCTGTAAGAAAGCTTTAAGTTACGTTCTTTGCTCCTCTTTTAAAGGAGAAATCGAATCCATTTCTGATAAAACTGCAGATCTTGCTGCATCCACGCAGATCGCTTTACACGCTGCTGTCATCACATCCGCAGCTCCGCCTCTGTCCCCTGATTGGGCCGTTAGAGTTGGAGAGTTTTTATGCATTGGGCTTCTTGTGCTTGAGTTTTTGGGGGGTGAAGAACAATCTTTTGATCTGCCACAATAATCTAATGAATTTCAATGAAAATACCTCAAGTTGAGGGCTTTTTTCAGCAATTTTTAAGTGAGATTAAAAAAGAGATTAATTAATTACAGATCATAATTAATTAATCTCTCAATTTTTTAATATCTCCTGACAGCACTAGTATATATATATATATATATAGATAGATAGATAGATAGATAGATAGATAGATACATACATACATACATAGGCTATATATGTACTGTATATGGTTTTTTAGGTGCAACCCTGCTCTGTTGCAGTACTCATCCAGGGTTCAGGTCATCGTGTTGCTGGACTCATCTGCCAGCAGCCTGCAAGAACATCCTAGATCATCTCCTGCTGATGGACCTATGAAAGAGCAGAGAGGTGGAACCTTCACCTTCTCCGTCTTTCTGCCTCTGCAGACACTGTCCAACCCTCTGACAGTAGGGTGCTTTAGCAGGACGGCGTAGCTCTCAGCTTCATGGGCTCCTCAAAAGCGGTGAAGTCACTTTGCGCACAGAGGCCTCTGATCCTCTCAAGACTTCACCATGACATTTAAGGTTAATTCACTCTTGGTTCATTACAGAGACGAGAACAAACAACAGTCTCATTTTCAGTCTTCTCTGAGATGTTGCCTCAAGACAAACATAAAGCCGCTCTTTGCTGCAGAGGAGCCTGGGCTCAGTCTCTTGCACAGAAGCTGCAGAACTTCACGACACTTTTGACTGAATTTAGGCTGAAGCTCTAACAGTGACAGCTGGTCACATTCAGCACAATGTCCCAGCTCTTCTGGAATTGGTGTTTGTATGTTTTTGTGAAATATTGTGAAATCTGTCGAGTATTTGTTTTTGCTTACACGGTGGGTTTGTGTCTCCTCATCTCTGTTGTAAATGTTGAGTGTATTCCTCATGGGTTCCTCCATGTTCCTGGTCTGTTCCTGGTGCAGTCTCTGGGTCCTCCGCTCCCTCTGCTGTCCCACAGCTCTTAGTTTCAGAGGATCAAAGATGGCAGCGAATTGAGTCACTCAGGAAAGAGCTGGACCTCAGAGTGCCCCTAATTCCTCTTCTGGACCTGATCCCAGCATCCAGCTCTGATCCAGCAGAGTCTGATTTCAGGACGTTCTCCTGCAGAGAGACGCTGACTCACGTTCTGCCCCGATTCCCACAAACAGCAGGAAAGTCACAGTTAAACAAGAGCAGAGAGAGCGAGCAGCAGAAGGTCAGAGGGTTCGGATGATTTCACACGAGAACATGGGGGGGTAGTGACCGGAGGAGAGGACCTCCTTAACTACACCTTAGATCTTCATTCATGGATGATGGAGTGTGAGATCTTTATGGTTATAGTTTTACCCGGCCCTGTTGTGCCCCCTCCTGTAATTTTAAAATGGTCTTTTTTAATGAGCCGTTTTTTTTTTGGGTACTGCACATTAAAGTGCAAATGGGACATGCCTGGTCTTTAACCAGCATCTCCAGTCTCATTTTCAGTCTTCTCTGAGATGTTGCCTCAAGACAAACATAAAGCCGCTCTTTGCTGCAGAGGAGCCAGGCATTTAAACACTTTATAAATAAACAACATCATCTCTCTGCCTCTCTAACACACTCTCTCTCTCTTTGTTTGTCTTTTTCTGCACCTGAACTCGTCCCTAGTTCTTGTCTTGTAGGCCGCCTGGGAACCTTGGTGGTCTACAACCGCCTGCTGTTGTGGACTTACAGAGCTTCAATAAGTACATTTATGATTCTGTGGTCATTCCTTTATCCCCATCCCATCATCATTACAGTTCCTGATATTAACTTCAGAGAGATCCACTAAATTAAACACATGGTAGTTCCTGCAGACAGCACACATGTATTAGTGTGACTTTGACAAACAATCATGGATGACCTGCTGTGGACCTGCTCCACTCCATGTGCTCTATCCTGCATCAACCATCAACAGAAATGACATGTTAGATTGATCTCTCTATCCGTGGTTGTTATTGATTATTCATAGACACAAATATGATGAGGACAGGTCTATGATTGGTCCATGGATCTGTCACTAGCTTTAGTTCTTACTTTAGTTCACTTGTCTCCCCCCATCTCCCCTCCTTCACCCACACACCCAGCACAGCTTTGGTGGTGGCTCCTCAATATGAGACTGGATCTCCTCAAGACCTCCAGCTGTTTGGGTTTGTTCTGACCTCTGTTCCTGTGAGCCCCCTACAGACACACTGTGCTGTAGGTCGGCCCAGCACTGCACTCATGGTGGATCCATGTCGGGTTTGGATGGATGTTTATGTATACATGTGTGTATGTGTATTTTAGTGTGTGTGTGTGTGCTTAGCACACAGGGCATGTGACGCATCAGTGCAGCAGTGTTGGAGTTAGTTTGTGCTTGTAGTTATTGCATGCTGCATGTTGCTTTTGCTTGCTACTCTCTGCTTTCAGCTGCTGCTGGCAGATAGCCCTTCTTCCTCCTCATGGCCACGCACAGTCACTGGTACCTCGCTGTTCCAGGCAAAGTTGTACGGGATCTTGGAGCAGCAGTGGGCCCCAGAGACATGGCATGCACTGGCGTTTGGACATGCCCTTATGCCCATCAACCACAGCCTCAGCTATGGGTAAATAGGGGGACCTCAACGGTGGACCAGGCGGAAGATGGTGGAAGGCAGATGAAGGCTGCGGCAAAGGTGGGACCGCAGTTGTCTTGGTCTCCATGCCACTGGATCCTGGGCAGTTCGATGCGTAGGACTGTGTGGAGGCTGACAGTGCACCAGTCTCCCCACATTAAAAGATGTCATGCACAGGCGTCCTTCTTGAAAGGGATTAACCACACTATCATCCCAATTGTCTTAGATGTCACTCAGGCTGGGAGGGGGTGGGGGGGCAATGGCTATCATAGTTTTGGGGTAGAAGCTGTTTCTCAGTCTGTTGGTGTGACACTTAATGGTCTGGTACCTTTATCCTAAGAGGAGGGGGGAGACCAGGAGCTGGCATGGGTGAGTGGGGTCCCCTGCGATGTTAAAGGCCTTCTTCTGGATGCGGCTGGTGTAAGTGTCCTTGAGGGGGGTAGTGTGGTCCTGATGGTCTTCTTGGCCGCCCTTACCACCCGCTGAAGGTTCCTTCTGTCCTCTGCTGTGCAGCTGTTGGACCATACTGTGCAGCAGTATGACAGGTGGCTCTCGATGGTGGCTCTGTAGAAGTTGATCATTAGTTGTTGAGGGAGCCGAGCCTGCTTTCGCTTCCTGAGGGAGTAAAGTCTCTGTTGGGCCTTCCCCACCTGGCAGGAGGTGTTGACGGCCCAGATGAGGTCAGCTGTGATGTGCACACCAAGGAATCTGAAACTTTCCTCTCCATTGATGCAGAGGGCAGGGTGCTTCGTGCGTGTGGTTCTTCTAAAATCCACAATCAGTTCCTTGGTTTTGCTGGTGGTGTCCCCGTGTTCAGGATGAGGGTGGAGGATGTGCAGCCCCCCATCCTGACGTGCTCAATCAATCAATCAATCTTTATTTGTATAGCGCCAATTCATAACAAGTGTTATCTCAAGACACTTTACAATAGAGCACAAAGCTCTTCATATTATGGATACACATATATGCATAGATACATATATACATATATAAAATACACATATACATATAAATACAAATATATACATCCAACACCTAACATGAATCCATATAGCCAATCATGAATTCCTCCATCATGGCGGGAAGAAAAAACCTTCTGTTCAGCATTAGGAAATCTGGAATGGGGACCCCAGTCTCATGATGAACAGCAAATCCACACGATGCTGTGTTGGGTGTGTGGGCAAAGGAAGGGAGGTAAGTGGAGACAAGTGGACTAAAGTAAGAACTAAAGCTAGTGACAGATCAGTGGACCAATCATAGACCTGTCGTCGTCAAATTTGTTTCTGCTGAAAACAAATTTACTAGAGGTTAGCCCCTTGAGATGCTACATCTTGTTTTCAGGAGGGTCCTCATGTCTGTATGGTTGTGGTGATGATTTTATAGAAGTATAATCAATAAAAGTCTTACTAAAAATAAGAATTTATGGTAGTGACGAACTCATGGGTGCCCAGACCACAAGTGCATCCCTACCATATTTGTCACCGTTAAGTATAAATGTATTAATGGTAGACCTCTTGAGATGTGACACCTCATTTTCAAGAGGGATCTCATGCCCATGTGGTGCTGGACATAGTTACTATAGATGTATTGAGGCTTCGTGACTCCACAGCAGCAGGCAGTCTCCACCAAGGATCACTGGCCACCTACAAGACAAGAGCCAGAGACAAGTACGTGCTGAGGTCATGAAGTCCAATATCCATGTGCACAGTGAGCTGCCCAGGCCCAGGTTGCTCAGTTGGTTGACCAGCTTGAGAGGCATAACTATATTAAAGGCAGAACTGAAGTCCACAAACAGCATCCTTACGTACGTGTTCTTTTGGTCCAGGTGAGTGAGGGCTGTGTGGAGAGTTGTGATCACAGTGTCTTCTGTTGACCAATTTGCCTGATAAGCAAACTGGTGTTAACAAGGGAGACAAGGCAGACTGTGGGAACTACCATGGTATCTCCCTGCTGTCCACCACTGGGAAAGCCCTCGCTAGGGTTTTGGCCAGTAGACTCCTCCAACTGTCAGAAAACAATCTCCCTGAGTCTCAGAGCAGTTTCCGCCCAAACAGAGGCACCATGGACATGATATTCTTTGCTCGCCAACTGCAGGAAAAATGCAGAGAACAAAACCAACCTCTATACATGGCCTTCATAGACCTCACCAAAACTATCCATCAGGCTCTCTGGCTGGTTCTCACCAAAATGGGCTGCACAGATAAGTACATCTGGATTCAGAAACTGCTCCATGACAGCATGTCAGCGACAGTACTCAGTGGTGGCGGAAATGAGACTTACCACTTTAGGGTTGACACAGGAGTCAAGCAAGGCTGCGTGATTGCCCCCACCCTGTTCTCCATTTTCATCTCTGCCATCCTCCATCTCACTGGTGTACAGCTCCCACAGGTGTCAGAATCATGTACAGAACTGATGGACAACTTCTCAAGATCAATGGATTTAGGGCCAAAAGCAGGACCACCATCACATCCACCATGGAGCTGCAGTATGCGCTGTCGTGGCTCACTCAGAGGAGGACCTGCAGTGCATTCTCAGTGCCTTTGCTAAGGCATATGTGTAGCTTGGTCTGGCCCTCAACATAAAGAGACACGGATTCTCTTCCAGGCACCATCCAACACAACCACCCCCGCTTCACTCCCAGCCATATCTGTTGGCACCACCAAACCAGAGAATGCAGACCACTTTACTTACCTTGGGAGCCTCCTATCTTCAAAGTCAAATATCAACGAGGAAATGCACCACCGTATCAGCTGTGCCAGTGGGGCCTTCGCAAGACTGAGGACAAGGGTTTCGAAAACCACAACCTCCAGACCAAAACAAAGATCCTGGTCTACAGAGCGGTGGTGCTGCCCAGCCTGTATGGGTCAGAGACCTGGAACACATACAGCAGGCCCCTGAAAGCTCCGGAGGCCCATCACCAGAGGTGCCTCAGAAAAATCTTTAACATCTCCTGGGAAGACAGACGCACCAAAACCAGCATCCTGGAGGAGGCCGACATCCCCACTATCACCGCCATCATGGCCCAGAACCAGCTCAGATGGACCGGCCGTGTGGTCCACATGTCCATCTCCCGCCTTCCTTAACAGACCCTGTACTCCCAGCTCCTCACAGGACAATGTGCCCCAGGTAGGCAGAAGAAACGGTACAAAGACAACATCAAGACAAACTTAAAAAAGTGTCACAAAGACCTTAAAACCTGGGAGCAATCAGCAACTAAGAGGGCATCATGGAAACAGCATGTCCAGGAGGGAGCCGCATGTTACAAAGACAACCTCCACCGTGCTGCAGAAGAAAAACTCAGACTCAGAAAGGAGAGAGCTTCCACCAAAAAGGCCCAAAGCAAACCCACAACCCACAGGGCCCACCCCTGCCCACACTGCACCAAAGTATGCGGCTCCAGGGTCGGCCTCTTCGCCCGCCTGAAGACCCACAAGAACCAGAAGGAGGACAGTCATACTCGACCTGGAATGACCGCCGTATATTTTATTTATTTTGTATATGAACATATGTTTGTTTTATGTATGTACATCTATACACACACACACACACACACACACACACATATATATACATATATACATATATAGATGTGTATATATATATATATATATATATATATATATATATATATATATATATATACACATATACATACATTTATATATATACACTGTATTGCCAAAAGTATTCGCTCACCCATCCAAATAATCAGAATCAGGTGTTCCAATCACTTCCATGGCCGCAGGTGTATAAAATCAAGCACCTAGGCATGCAGAGTGCTTTTACAAACATTTGTGAAAGAATGGGTCGCTCTCAGGAACTCAGTGAATTCCAGCGTGGAACTGTGATAGGATGCTGTATGACGCTATACAAATAAGGATTGATTTATTGATTTATTGGTTGATAGATTTATGGTTGATTAGATATGAGTTAATGTTCAGTTGTGTTGGTTCTGAGAGGGTTGGAGACATCGCAGATTCATTTGGATATTTTTTGGATTAAACTTGGTGTTCATGTCTCAGCAGCATCACCTCAAACCTTCTCTGACCCTCAGGCTGGAGCTCTGCTTTCAGCAGGACAATTAATGACTGTTCAAGAGCTTATTAAAGCTGAAACTCGAGGAGACCACCAGACCAGGACAAGACCACGGGAGCAGAGGAGAAGGGGAGGAAGAGGAGCAGGAGAGGGTGGTTGAAGCAGGAGGAGAAGAAGAGCAGGAGGAGAAGACTCTCATGATCAGAGAACCTCAGACTCATTATAATGACTGATCAGTGATGGTCCTGCTGCAGCTCCTCTAATGTCCACAAGAACAGAACAGCACAGCGCAGAGCAGGTCTCTTTACTGTCACTGTAAAACTTTGCCTACATGAAGTCCTGATGCTGTGTGAGGAACACATGTTTACACAAGAGATTAACATGTAACAGCAGAGATATTAAGGTGAAAATGTTACAGCAGAGATAAAAATATTAAAAGTAATGGTAAATGGTAAATGGACTTGAGCTTATATAGCGCTTTTCTAGTCATTGACTACTCAAAGCTGCTTTACACCGGAGGTCACATCTACCCTGTTCACACCCATTCACTCTCACATTAACTCACTGATGGTTCAGAGTTTCTATGTTAGTTATCCATCAGTATCAGCTAACACTTTCACGCCCTTTCATGCCCATTTACACGCCACTGACGCAGCAGTGGGAGCAACTTGGGGTTAAGTGTCTTGCCCAAGGACACATCACCATGTGTCGCCCGGAGCTGGGCTTGAACCTGCAACCTCCTGATCACTGACCAAGCGCACTATCCAGCTGCGCCACCGACGCAGTAGAGATAAAC
Organism: Cetoscarus ocellatus; assembly: GCA_037902135.1. Lineage (NCBI taxonomy): Eukaryota > Metazoa > Chordata > Actinopteri > Labriformes > Labridae > Cetoscarus > Cetoscarus ocellatus. Next base: position 89,916 of record JBAMNC010002124.1, read on the forward strand.
ATGTTTACACATGAGACTAACATGTTACAGCAGGGATATAAATATTAACAACACAAAAATGTGTGGAAATACACATGTTTACAGCAGAGATAAACATGTTTACAACATAGACGAACAATTTTACCTTTACAGCAGAGGTAAACATGTTAACAGCAGAGGTAAACTTGTTTACAGCAGAGATAAACTTGTTTACAGCAGAGATAAACTTGTTTACCACAGACAAACATGTTTACAGCAAAGGTAAACATGTTTACAGCAGAGATAAACTTGTTTACAGCAGAGATAAACTTGTTTACCAGAGACAAACATGTTTTCAGCAGAGGTAAACTTGCTTACCACGGACAAACATGTTTACAGCAGAGGTAAACTTGTTTACCACGGACAAACATGTTTACAGCAGAGGTAAACTTGTTTACCAGAGACAAACATGTTTACAGCAGAGGTTAACTTGTTTACCACAGACAAATATGTTTCCAGCAGAGGTAAACTTGTTTACAGCTGAGATAAACTTGTTTACAACTTGGATGAACAATTTCAGAGATAAACTTGTTTACAGCAGAGGTAAATTTGTTTACAGCAGAATAAACTTGTTTACCAGACATAAACTTGTTTACAGCAGAGGTAAACATGTTTACAGCAGAGGTAAACTTGTTTACAGCAGAGATAAACTTGTTTACAGCAGAGATAAACTTGTTTACCACAGACAAACATGTTTACAGCAGAGGTAAACTTGTTTACAGCAGAGATAAACTTTTTTACAGCAGAGATAAACTTGTTTACCACAGACAAACATGTTTACAGCAAAGGTAAACATGTTTACAGCAGAGGTAAACTTGTTTACAGCAGAGATAAACTTGTTTACCAGAGACAAACATGTTTTCAGCAGAGGTAAACTTGCTTACCACGGACAAACATGTTTACAGCAGAGGTAAACTTGTTTACCACGGACAAACATGTTTACAGCAGAGGTAAACTTGTTTACCATGGACAAACATGTTTACAGCAGAGGTAAACTTGTTTACCAGAGACAAACATGTTTACAGCAGAGGTAAGCTTGTTTACCACAGACAAACATGTTGACAGCAGAGATAAACTTTTTTAAAGCAGAGATAAACTTGTTTACAGCAGAGATAAACTTTTTTATAGCAGAGATAAACTTGTTTACCACAGACAAACATGTTTACAGCAGAGGTAAACTTGTTTAAAGCAGAGATAAACTTGTTTACAACATAGATGAACAATTTCAGAGATAAACTTGTTTACAGCAGAGGTAAATTTGTTTACAGCAGACTAAACTTGTTTACCAGACATAAACTTGTTTACCAGACATAAACTTGTTTACAGCAGAGGCAAACATGTTTACAGCAGAGGTAAACTTGTTTACAGCATAGACGAACAATTTTACCTTTACAGCAGAGGTAAACATGTTTACAGCAGAATAAACTTGTTTACAGCAGAGATAAACTTGTTTACAGCAGAGATAAACTTGTTTACCACAGACAAACATGTTTACAGCAGAGGTAAACTTGTTTACAGCAGAGGTAAACTTGTTTACAGCAGAGATAAACTTTTTTACAGCAGAGATAAACTTGTTTACCACAGACAAACATGTTAACAGCAAAGGTAAACTTGTTTACAGCAGAGGTAAACTTGTTTACAGCAGAGATAAACTTTTTTACAGCAGAGATAAACTTGTTTACCACAGACAAACATGTTTACAGCAAAGGTAAACATGTTTTCAGCAGAGGTAAACTTGCTTACCACGGACAAACATGTTTACAGCAGAGGTAAACTTGTTTACCAGAGACAAACATGTTTACAGCAGAGGTAAACTTGTTTACCATGGACAAACATGTTTACAGCAGAGGTAAACTTGTTTACCAGAGACAAACATGTTTACAGCAGAGGTAAACTTGTTTACCATGGACAAACATGTTTACAGCAGAGGTAAACTTGTTTACCAGAGACAAACATGTTTACAGCAGAGATAAACTTTTTTAAAGCAGAGATAAACTTGTTTACAGCAGAGATAAACTTTTTTATAGCAGAGATAAACTTGTTTACAACAGAGGTAAACATTTTTACAGCAGAGGTAAACTTGTTTAAAGCAGAGATAAACTTGTTTACAACATAGATGAACAATTTTAGAGATAAACTTGTTGACAGCAGAGGTAAACAGGTTTACAGCAGAATAAACTTGTTTACCAGAGATAAACTTGTTTACCAGAGATAAACTTGTCTACAGCAGAATAAACTTGTTTACCAGAGATAAACTTGTTGACAGCAGAGGTAAACTTGTTTACAGCAGAGATAAACTTGTTTACAACATAGATTAACAATTTTAGAGATAAACTTGTTGACAGCAGAGGTAAACAGGTTTACAGCAGAATAAACTTGTTTACCAGAGATAAACTTGTTTACCAGAGATAAACTTGTCTACAGCAGAATAAACTTGTTTACCAGAGATAAACTTGTTGACAGCAGAGGTAAACTTGTTTACAGCAGAGATAAACTTGTTTACCAGAGACAAACATGTTTTCAGCAGAGGTAAACTTGCTTACCACGGACAAACATGTTTACAGCAGAGGTAAACTTGTTTACCAGAGACATACATGTTTACAGCAGAGGTAAACTTGTTTACCACAGACAAACATTTTTACAGCAGAGATAAACTTGTTGACAGCAGAGATAAACTTTTTTACAGCAGAGATAAACTTGTTTACAGCAGAGATAAACTTTTTTACAGCAGAGATAAACTTGTTTACCACAGACAAACATGTTTACAGCAGAGGTAAACTTGTTTAAAGCAGAGATAAACTTGTTTACAACATAGATGAACAATTTTAGAGATAAACTTGTTGACAGCAGAGGTAAACATGTTTACAGCAGAATAAACTTGTTTACCAGAGATAAACTTGTTTACAGCAGAGATAAATTTGTTTACAGCAGAATAAACGTGTTTACAGCAGAGATAAACTTGTTGACAGCAGAGGTCAACTTGTTTACATCAGAGATAAACTTGTTTACCACAGATAAACTTGTTTACAGCAAAGACAAACATGTTTACAGCAGAGGTTAACTTGTTTACAGCAGAGGTAAACTTGTTTACAGCAGAGATAAACATTTTTACAGCAGAGATAAACTTGTTTACCAGAGACAAACATGTTTTCAGCAGAGATAAACTTGTTTACCACAGACAAACATGTTTTCAGCAGAGGTGAACTTGTTTACAGCAGAGATAAACTTGTTTACCACAGACAAACATGTTTACAGCAGAGGTAAACTTGTTTACCAGAGACAAACATGTTTTCAGCAGAGATTAACTTATTTACCACAGACAAACATGTTTTCAGCAGAGGTGAACTTGTTTACAGCAGAGATAAACTTGTTTACAACATAGATGAACAATTTTAGAGATAAACTTGTTGACAGCAGAGGTAAATTTGTTTACAGCAGAATAAACTTGTTTACCAGAGATAAACTTGTTTACAACAGAGGTAAACATTTTTACAGCAGAGGTCAACTTGTTTACAGCAGAGGTAAACTTGTTTACAGCAGAGATAAACTTGTTTACAACATAGATGAACAATTTTAGAATAAACTTGTTTACAGCAGAGGTAAACATGTTTATAGCAGAATATACTCGTTTACCAGAATAAACTTGTTTACCAGAGAAAAATTTGTTTACAGCAGAGGTAAACTTGTTTACTGCAGAGAAAAACTTGTGTACAACATAGATGAACAATTTTAGAGATAAACTTGTTTACAGCAGAGGTAAACTTGTTTACATCAGAGATAAACTTGTTTACAGCAAAGGTAAACATGGTTACAGCAGAGGTTAACTTGTTTACAGCAGAGATAAACTTGTTTACCAGAGACAAACGTGTTTCCAGCAGAGGTAAACTTGTTTACCAGAGACAAACATGTTTTCAGCAGAGATAAACTTGTTTACCACAGACAAACATGTTTTCAGCAGAGGTAAACTTGTTTACAGCTGAGATAAACTTGTTTACAACATAGATGAACAATTTTAGAGATAAACATGTTTACAGCAGAGGTAAATTTGTTTACAGCAGAATAAACTTGTTTACCAGAGATAAACTTGTTTACAACAGAGGTAAACATTTTTACAGCAGTGGTCAACTTGTTTACAGCAGAGGTAAACTTGTTTACAGCAGAGGTAAACTTGTTTACAGCAGAGATAAACTTGTTTACAACATAGATGAACAATTTTAGAGATAAACTTGTTTACAGCAGAGGTAAACATGTTTACAGCAGAATAAACTTGTTTACCAGAATAAACTTGTTCACCAGAGATAAATTTGTTTACAGCAGAGGTAAACTTGTTTACAGCAGAGATAAAGTTGTTTACAGCAGAGATAAAGTTGTTTACAACATAGATGAACAATTTTAGAGATAAACTTGATTACAGCAGAGGTAAACTTGTTTACCAGAAATTAATTTGTTTACAGCAGAATAAACTTGTTTACCAGAGATAAACTTGTTTACAGCAGAGATAAACAGATAAACATGCCATCTCTTTGTATGTTGGTGAATGGTCAATTGTCTTCTGTTTGGGTTTGATGAAGGAGACCAGTGATGGGGTGGCTTGTATCTCAGGTGTTGCTTATTATAAGGGCATGGGTGTTAATCAGAGGCGTGATCCGAGAATTAAGGGGTGTGGTTAGAGCTTGGGGCGGGGCTGATAAGTAGAGGTGCAGCTTAGACAACCACAGGCCAAAGTGTTGTAGCTGTTGGTCATTCATACACTCATCAGCTCCACCTCTGTGTTGGGGCACAGCAGGAGTTCACACATAGAGACCACCATGGACTGGACCAGAAGAGGACTTCAGGAGTCATCAGCTGATGTCCTACAGTCCCAGGCTCTGATTGGAAGTGGAGGTACTGCTGTCTGTCTGTCTGTCTGTCTGTTTAAACTCATAATATCAATCATAGTGCCTCAGAGTGACTGTGTGAAGCCCCGCCCCTGTCCGGGAGGCCCCACCCACTTGGTGTGTCTGTATATAAGCAGTTTCAGCTCCTCCAACACTGAAACAGTCTGCAGGATGATCTCACTGTGAGTACACATCTTTGCTAATATCATCATAATTAATATTCAATTAATGTATAACTGCTTTGGCTATTATAAACATTCAGATTTAATCAGTTAACTTTATTATTAATGATTCATAATTGATGTTTTTTATGTATTTATGTATTTTTTCATTATTTATTTTTTATTCATGTATTAACTCATATATTTACTTATCAGTCAAACAATTTAAAATTTTTATGCTATGGTTTGTTTTTTTTATTTTCATTTTTTGTTAACAATTCTTGGTTCTTTGTGTTTTCATAATATATTAATTTGTTTGTCTTTAATTTTACCTAATTATTAATTAATTAATTAATGTATTAATGTATTAAATTTTCTATTAAATTCTATCTTTCATTAATTGATCATTCTTTTGTATTATATGTTATCTGTTTATGTTTTTTATTGTTGTTTTAATTGTTGAATGTGTATTTTTTTATCATTTGTTTATATGATGATTGTATATTATCAGTTTATCTGTTCATTGATCTATTTTGTCAGTTGATTGACTGATTTTCATACAGTAATAGTTTTTCGAGGCTTTATTTATTTGATATATTTGTTAAATTATTGATTTATTTTTTTCATTAATTTAAACTTTTTAAAATTTATTCATTTTTTTAATATTTGTTTGTTTGTTTGTTTGTTTGTATATTTGACTAACTGATTGATTATTCACCTAATTTTATTTAATGTTTTGGGGTTAATAGTTTGATTTTGATTCGTATTTTGTATTTATTTTCTATTTGTTTATTAATACATTTATTCTTTTTTCTTTGTTGGTTTATTTATTTTTATTTTTTTTACAAATTTTTCATATAAATCCATAAAGGTATTTTAGTGAAATTTTTGTAATTTAAAATATGCAGCCTTTTTAATTAATCATATTTACATATCATTGGTTAAGTTTACTGAACAATACTGATTGCGTTAATGATTGGTTCTGTTTTGATTTGTTTTGTTTGAAATTCTTAATAATTCTGTCAAATGATCACTGTGAAGATTGTTGATATACAGAAACTATATTAATTAGTTTAATATAAATTTCATCAGCAATGATCCCATTATTAATTTGTCTATTGTTACTCTTATAAGTATCGATCACAGCATTGATTAAGCAGCAGTATTAATTAGTGATTAGCAATAATTATGCTATAATAATGCTTAATATTGATGAAAATTATTGCTATGGTCTGTTTTGTCCAACAGAAAGTGGTGGGTGATTTGGACAGCGGTCTTTCTTGTCATTTCTGTCTCCCCAGCTCCTCTGGAGGGTAAAAATAAAGCTTTTTTGTTCTTTAGCAGAAAAACATGTTTTTGTGTGTCGTGCTTTATTTGAAATTTAAGTTTGAAATGTTTGATTTTATTTCAGAGCAGGAGCAGGAGGAGGTGGAGGTGGAGGCCACAGAGGGGGGGGAAGGGGAGCTTTCAGAGGAGGAGGAGGGTAGGTCACATGCTTGTATTTTGAAAGGACTACAGCTGCTCTTGATGTGGTATTGGTGTTAGCTCTAAAGCTAAAAGCTAATAATAAGGTAATAATAACAGTAAGTCAAAATACTTATCTAGTTATGTTAAGCTTAACACACTTTTCTGGTGAATTTAAGCTTTACCAACTTATCTGGTTAAGTTTAGCTTAACACACTTCTCTGGTTAAGGTTAAGTTTAAAATACTTATCTGGTAAAGTTTGAAATGCTTTTCTGGTTCAGCTTACTTTAACAAAGTTATCTGGTAAAGCTTAGCTAAACACACTTATCTGGTTAAGTTTAAAAATGTTATCTGGTTTGGTTCAGTTTAACATATTTATCTAGTAAAACTAAGTTAAACACACTTATCTGGTTAAGTTCAAAATTCTTATCTGCTTTAGTTTAGTTCAACACACTCATCTGGTTAAGTTAAGTTTACAAACTCATCAGGACAAGTTTAGTTCACCAAACCTGGTAAACAGGTTATGTTTAGTTAAGCAAACCTATCTGGTTGAGTTTCAATAAACACATCTATTTCATTAAGTTTAGTTTAAAAAAAACGTATCCGATTAACTTTAGTTCAACAAACTTATCTGGTTAACTCATGATCAGTGTTGTGTGTAACGCGTTAGAAAGTAACTTAACTACTTTTTTTGGGGTAAAAAGTAAAATAACGCACTACTTCTGAAAATGTGGTAACGAAAGGTAGTTCCTTTTTTAATTCGGTACAGTGTTACTTTCCCACAGACAGATCTGACACCAATGCTGCCTTCTCAGCTGTCTGCATTAGACTCCAGCAGTGTTGCCAAGTCTGCTCATTATAAGCATCTTTGAGCCTGTGTTTCTCTAAAGTCACTTGCAAATCTCGTGAGTCACGGCCATGGTTTTTGGTCCTGTTTCTTAACATTAACGTTATCTCACCCACCCCCAAACACATTCATGTACATAGCCAAAGTTGCCAGGTCAGTTTATTATAAGCGACATTCTTTTGTTGACTGATTGCATGGCACTGTGAAATTGAAATGTAATGTAGACAAAAATTACAACACGCTTTATGTAAATCTCTCTTTTATAAAAGTAATATTTCACTTTGGAAAAGGAAATAGCTGGAGGTTGTTTGTTTTAGGCTTGTTTTTATCGACCTGGTTGCTTATTTCCGAAGAAAAATCTGGAAACACTGGACATGAACTCTCATTCCACATGGTGTGTGATGTGATTTTGTATAATAAATCGCACAGAAGAAAAATATCTGTTATGTTTTCTATAGAAGAACTCAATGTAGACCTACACATTTAGGAACAGATATGGGGTTCTGCTCAAAGTCGAGAAACGTAAAAGTAAATAAATGTAAATGTAATGTAAAAGTAACCAGGAACATAAAAAGTTACTTTCAATAGAGGGTAACTAAGTAAAGTAACGAGTTACTTTTTTAAGAAGTAACATGTAATGAGCAAACACTATTTTTTTCAAAGTAACTCCCCCAACACTGGTCATGATCAATACACTTATCTAGTTAAGTTTAACAAACTTATCTGGATAAGTTTAGTCTAAAACACTTATCTGGTAAAATATGGTCTAACAAACTTATCTGGTTGAGTTTACCCTATGTCGATTTTAACAATGTCCGTATGTAGGTGTCTATATTGACTCAAAGGGTCTATTGGTCACTGAAAAGTTATTATTTTAATTTCCTGCCAGGGTGAGATTATCAGGAACTCTGATTGGTGATGTCACAGTGTGCTATGATGCATCCTCTGTGTGATGTCACAGTGTGCTCCTAATGCTTCTAAGTGTGATGTCACAGTGTGCTCTGGTTTGTCCTTGGTGTGATGTCACAGTGTGCTCTAATGTCTTCTCACTGTGATGTCACAGTGTGCTCTGGTTTGTCCTTGTTGTGATGTCACAGTGTGCTCTGATTTGTCCTCAGTGTGATGTCACAGTGTGCCCTGATTTTTCTTCTTTGTAATGTCCAGTGTGCTCCTAATGTTTCTCATTGTGATGTCACAGTGTGCTCTGATTTGTCGACAGTGTGATGTCACAGAGTGCTCTATTTTGTCCTCAGTGTGATGTCACAGTGTGCCCTGTTGTCTCCTCTGTGTAATGTCACAGTGTGCTCCTAATGTTTCTCGTTGTGATGTCACAGTGTGCTCTGGTTTGTCCTCAGTGTGATGTCACAGTGTGGTCTGGTTTGTCCTCTGTGTGATGTCACAGTGTGCTCTGGTTTGTCTTTGTTGTGATGTCACAGTATGCTCTGATTTGTCCTCGTTGTGATGTCACAGTGTTCTCTGGTTTGTCCTCAGTGTGATGTCACAGTGTGCTCTGATTTCTCCTCAGTGTGATGTCACAGTGTGCTCTGGTTTGTCCTCGTTGTGATGTCACAGTGTGCTCTGATGTCTCCTCAGTGTGATGTCACAGTGTGCTCTGGTTTGTCCTCATTGTGATGTCACAGTGTGCTCTGCTTTGTCCTTAGTGTGATGTCACAGTGTGCTCTGATTTCTCCTTGGTGTGATGTCACAGTGTGTGTTTTGGGATTCCTTAGTGTGATGTCAAAGTGTGCTCTGGTTTGTCCTCGTTGTGACGTCAAAGTGTGCTCTGATATCTTCTTAATGCGATGTCACAGTGTGCTCTGGTTTGTCCTCGTTGTGACGTCAAAGTGTGCTCTGATATCTTCTTAATGTGATGTCACAGTGTGCTCTGATGTCTTCTCACTGTGATGTCACAGTGTGCTCTGCTTTGTTCTTTGTTTTAATGTCACAATGTGCTCTACTGCTTCTCATTGTGATGTCACAGTGTGCTCCGATTTTCCTCAGTGTGATGTCACAGTGTGCTCTTGTTTGCCCTCAGTGAGATGTCACAGTGTGCTCTGATGTCTCCTTGAAGTGATGTTACAGTGTGTGTTTTGGGATTCCTTAGTGTGATGTCAAAGTGTGCTCTGGTTTGTCCTCGTTGTGACGTCAAAGTGTGCTCTGATATCTTCTTAATGTGATGTCACAGTGTCCTCTGATGTCTTCTCAATGCGATGTCACAGTGTGCTCTGATTTGCCCTCGGGGTGATGTCACAGTGTGCTCTGATGTCTTCTCAATGTGATGTCACAGTGTGCTCTGATGTCTTCTCAATGTGATGTCACAGTGTGCTCTAATGTCTTCTCAATGTGATGTCACAGTGTGCTCTGATGTCTTCTCACTGTGATGTCACAGTGTGCTCTGCTTTGTTCTTTGTTTTAATGTCACAGTGTGCTCTACTGCTTCTCATTGTGATGTCACAGTGTGCTCTGATTTTTCCTCAGTGTGATGTCACAGTGTGCTCTTGTTTGCCCTCAGTGAGATGTCACAGTGTGCTCTGGTTTGTCCTCGGTGTGATGTCACAGCGTGCTATAATGTCTCCTCAGTGTGATGTCACAGTGTGCTCAGTTTTTGCCTCATTCTGATGTCACAATGTGCTCTGATGTCTCCTCTGTGTGATGTCACAGTGTGCTCTAGTTTGTCCTCTGTGTGATGTCACAGTGTGCTCTGCTTTGTCCTTGTTGTGATGTCACAGTGTGCTCCTAATGCTTCTTAGTGTGATGTAACACTGTGCTCTGATTTGTCCTTAGTGTGATGTCACAGTGTGCCCTGGTTTGTCCTCAGTTTGATGTCACAGTGTGCTCTGATAAGTCCTAGTGTGATGTCACAGTTTGCTCTGATTTGTCCTCAGTGTGATGTCACAGTGTGCTCTGGGATTCCTTAGTGTGATATCACAGTGTGCTCTGGTTTGCCCTCGTTGTGACGTCACAGCGTGCTCTGATATCTTCTCAGTGCGATGTCACAGTGTGCTCTGGTTTGTCCTCAGTTTCAATATTCTATCTTATTTCAGCCTAATTCTGTCCAGCACTGTTTTGTTTGCTTGTTTTTTTCACTTGTTTGTTTTACTGATCGGTTGTTTTTTATTCGCTATTATCCATTTTATTGGTCTGTTGATATTCGATTATCTCTTTGGGTTGTTTGATGACCTCAGCTCATTAAAACAAAAGCAAAGAAATTTAACTAAATGTTGTATTTTTTTCTTGTTTATCATTGTTTTTATAAGTAATGCAGTTAAATGATACCAACAAATGTGATAATTAGGTTAACTTAATAATACTGTCTCTGAACATCTTCATTATTAAAGTGTTAAATCATATTTAAAGACCAGATCAGCCCACATGACTGTTAGTATGGGATAAGTCAATCAACAATCCATAATCATTCTTTAGGGATAAAACAGTTAATTGTTTTGCTTAAACTTCTTTACTCAGGAGGTTGTTTCTTCCTTTCCAGATGATGATGACTCCAAGAGTCAGGATAAGAATGATGAGGGTGAGAGGCCTAAACACACTGTGACCTTTGACCTTAAACATAAACCTGCATAAACACAAATAACATTTTATTGCATAAAAAAGAACTAAAACACATTTAAAGTGATAAAGGTTGAATGTACAACTAAAGCTCAATATATGTTGAATACAATGTTGAATATATGACAAATACACAAAAATATAAACAATGTATAAAAATATATTTTTTTAATTTTGATGGATCTAAGGGCAAAGTTTCTGCACAGCTGAGTCCTGCAAATGTATAACAGAGTGACATTAAATTTAAACATAGTCATGTTATTATACTGCAGAGTCACATTATTATACTGCAGAGTCACATTGTTATACTGCAAAGTAATGCAATCAACTGCATAGTCATTTAATATACTGCAAAGCCACATTATTATCCTGCAGAGTCACCTTATTATACTGCAAGGTCATGTTAATGTACTGCAGTGTCACTTTAAAATAATGCAGCATCATGATAAAATACTGTTAATCGACTACAAAATCTTATTATTACACTACAGAGTCATTTTAAAATACTACAGAGTCAAATTATTATACTCTGCAGTAGCAGAGTCATGTTACTATACTGCAGAGTCATGTTACCATACTGCAGAGTCATGTCAATATACTGCAGAGTCATGATACAATACTGCAGAGTCATGTTAATATACTGTAGAGACAAATAATAATAAAGCAGTCATGTTAATCTACTGCAGAGTCATGTTAATCTACTGCAGAGTCATGTTAATATACTGCAGTCATGATACCATACTGCAGAGTCGTGTTAATATACTGCAGTCATGATACCATACTGCAGAGTCATGTTAATTTACTGCAGAGTCGTGTTACTATACTGTAGAGACAAATAATAATAAAGCAGTCATGTTAATCTACTGCAGAGTCGTGTTAAAATACTGCAGTCATGAAACCATACTGCAGAGTCATGTTAATTTACTGCAGAGTCGTGTTACTATACTGTAGAGACAAATAATAATAAAGCAGTCATGTTAATCTACTGCAGAGTCATGTTAATCTACTGCAGAGTCATGTTAATATACTGTAGAGTCATATTCTTTTGCTGCAGAGTCACATTACTCTACCACAAAGTCAAGTCATGTAACTAGAAAAGCACTCAAAGAGTGCAGACCTCCGCCAAGCAGTTTCAGTCCACCCCTAACACAATCTCTCAATGACAAAGTATCCCTCAAAAAAATTCCTCAAAAAATTCCTGGATCCAGATGGTGATCCAGGATCAGTTTGTTCCTTATCCCATTCCAAACATTTCCTGAAAATTTAATCCAAATCCGTCCATAACTTTTCAAGTTATCTTGGACACAAACAAACAAACAAACAAACAAACAAACGCCAGCAAAAACATAACCTCCTTGGTGGAGGTAAATATACTGAAGAGTCATGTTAATCTACTACAGAGAGACACACTAGAAAAGCACTCAGAGAGCGCAGACCTCCGCCAAGCAGTTTCAGTCCACTTTGGCGAAAAAAGGTCCTATCTGGCAATATTAAAGAATACTTAAAAAAATTCCTGGATCCAGTTGGTGATCCGGATATGTCCCAAAATCTAATCATTTCTTCCTTATCCCATTCCACACATTTTCTGAAAATTTCATCGAAAACAGTCCATAACTTTTCAAGTTATCTTGAACACAAACAGACAGACAAACAAACAAACAGACAGAGAAACAAACAAACTAACCAATGCTAGCAAAAACATAACCTCCTTGGCGGAGGTAATAATAAACTGCAGAGTCATTTTTGTGTACTCCAGAGTCATGTCAATCTACTGCAGAGTCATGTTAATAAACTGCAGAGTCGTGTTAATAAACTGCAGAGTCATGTTAATAAACTGCAGAGTCGTGTAAATACACTAAAGAGTCATGTAAGTATACTGCAGAGTCGTGTAAGTATACTGCAGAGCCGTGTAAATATACTGCAGAGTCATGTTAGTAAAGTCACCTTTTTATTCTGTAGAGTCATGTTAATATTTTGCATAGTCATGCTTTTACACAGCAGAGTCAATTTAAAATACTGCAGCGTCATGAAAAATACTACAGTCATGTTAAAACACTGCTGGGTCACCTCACTGTAAACATTTAGACCTTCAGAACAGAGGGGTATTTCACAAAACCTAGATAGGGGATTAAGCCGGGATTTTCTAGTTATCTTGGATGAATTTAGCTTTGATTTGGTTTCACGAAAGCGGAAGCACTTAAGTTTCCATGGAGATTTATTCTGTGCAGCTCGCCTGCTCCAGACCAGGCTAACAGGCAGGCTTAACTAATCCTGCTGTTCAATCAGCAGCTCTCTCATCTGAAATTATCATGTTTCTGACTGTAATCATAATAATAATGACTTTAAGAGTATGTTAGTAATACATTTCATTTAAAAATGCTTTTTAAATAACTCAGAGACAATTTAAAATGAGGATAAAAGAGAAAAATAGGATTTAAACCAAAACCAAACACAAATCACATGAGTAACTTAAGCAAATTATTAAGATATCCCATATTTCCGTGTATTTTGTTTAAGGTTTTTTCTAATTAATACAAATTAGTTTTGTTTAGATTTTTAACAACAAGGATAAATATTCTGAAGACTTTGAATCATACTTTTATTAGAATATGAATTTCTATCATTATTATTCCTGTATATTTGGGAGGTTTGCGCTTAGATCCTTTTGGTAGAACATAAAAAAAGTTCACCAGTTCACCAAATCTCTCACAGGACTATTTCTTATGACTTGACCCACCTGCAGAGCATCTATGGCCCTTAGTGTTTATCAAAATTAAAAAATCTATGATCAATCATCTTCAATAAAAGCCATAAACATGTAATAAACATATATTTAATATGAGTTTTAAATAATTGGACTTCAATGTCTCTGTCACTGACCCTTTCTGAACTTTCTGTTGCTCAAGTTTCTTCTGAAAACAAATGTTTGATTCATCAAGAACACCTGAACCCAACACCCCCCCCCCACCCCCCCCCCCCCCCTTCCAGCAGGACTCGTTGGCGTGCAGCAGACCGTCACTGTGGCATTGGCATCCGGAGGTTTAGGTGAGGCAGCCCTGATCAGGTTTTATATCCTGAAAAGATCGTTTGTTCTTGTTCAGGCTCAAATTTAAAGTGGATTAATTTGGAAGATTTCAAACTAGAAGGAACCTGAAATGAGCTGTTCCCTTCATGTAACACATAATGGTTAAGCACTGCAGCGCCACCTGCTGCACGTAGTCAGGCAACCAATCAACTGAATGATGGATGTGTAAGTCAAACAGTTGTCTTAGACCACAAAAAGGGCAGGCCTGGACCATTGTCTTTGTTCCATGATCACTGAAAGGTTTGATCAGCAGACTGACAAGGTCCATCAAAAAGATCTCTGAGATGATCTGAGGACGCTTTGTGTTTATCTCCAGCTTCCAGCAGTCTGTCAGCTGGAGGAGGAACAATTGATGGAATGGCAGAAAGCTCTGGAGGTGGAAGAACAAATGATGGAACGACAGGAGGAGGAACACATGACGGAACAGTTGGAGGAGGAATATATGATGGGACAGCAGGGGGAGGAATGCACGATGGAACAGCTGGAGGAACACATGCTGGAACAGCAGGCCAAGGGACATATGATGGAACAGCAGGAGGTGGTACGAATGGTGAAATAGGAGGAGGAACATATGACGGAACAGCAGGGGGTTCTACAGGTAAGTAATATGAAAAAATAGGCATCATGCAGGATATCAAGCTACTACTAGCCCTCAAAAGAAGGCCAGGAAAGGCTGACGTCCAAACCTATTTCAGCATAAAACATCAGAATCAGAATCTCTTTATTGTCCCGTGAAGGGAAATTAGTTTTGCAGCAGGGCACACAAAAGACAAGGTACGCAATGATCATCTGATCAACATCAGAATTAATAAACATAAAACAACACAATATCAAAAAACACCATACACAAATCCACTAACTAAAGTTTAGTCCAGAGCTCAAACCAAAAATGGAAAATTACTACCAAGTAATTTAAGAGTGCAATGTGCGGATGTGTAAATGAGCAATAATAGGGAGAGAAGAACAGGAGCAACCTAAAGGTTAACTGCCATTAAGTAAATAAATTGCACTGGTGATAAAAAGAGACCTGAAGTCTTTTAGTCCTCTTCATAGGAACCCTAAAACGACGGCCTGAGGGCAAAAGCTCAGACTCGTTTCCAAGTGGATGATTAGGACAGTCCAGAATAGCATTAGTCTTCCTCAAGACCTGTCTGTTATAGATAGACGTTACCCCGGCCTGCTGACTTCCTGAGATTTTTCCAGCAGTTTTAACGAGACGATTCTTATTGAACAGGTTCAGGTTTCCAAACCATGCAACAATGCAAAAGGTTAAAACAGATTCAATAAAACTTCTGTAAAAGAGAGTCATCATCTCAGTAGAAACGTGGAAGGCTCTCATTTTCCTCAAAAAGACCAATCTTTTTTTAACCTTCTTGGACGTACCATCAACATGGGGTTCAAAACACAGGTTGTTATCAAGGACCTCACCCAGATATTTGTAGCTCTCCACCATCTCAACATCAGCACCTTTGATAACAGTTGGTGGGGGAAAAGAGGGAGACTTCCTTAAATCAATAATCATGTCTTTAGTTTTCGACATGTTCAACTCGAGAGAAGACTCATCACACCAAGCTACAAAATCATCTACAGCAGGCCCATGGTTCTGCTCATCCTCCTGAGGAAGGCTAACAATAACCGTATCATCAGCAAACTTCAAGATGTGTCGGTCACTGAAGCTGCTCCGGCACTCATTAGTGTTCAAAATAAAAAGGAGAACCAGTGGAAGAGGAGAGCACACTGGAAGGAACTCCATTAACTCTCACACACTGTGATCTGTTAGTTAGAAAGTCAGTTATCCAACCAATCAGGTTAGGATCTAGCTTAAAATGATGGAGGAGCCTGTCAGCAAGCACAGAGGGATGAATTTAATTGAATGCTGAGGAAAAGTCAATAAATAAGAGTCTGGCATGTGTCTTCTGCCCCTCAAGATGCCTGAACAAAAAGTGCAATAATGTAATAACCGCATCCTCCACACCTCTGCCAGCTCCGTATGCAAACTGCAATGGATCGAGGTATTGTTCAACATGCAATAAAAATTCAGTCTTTATAATCTTCTCAAAAGTCTTCATCACAAGAGAAGTCAGAGCTACAGGCCCAAGTCACTGAGTCCTTTGGAGGAGCCACTCTTTGCTATAGGAACAATAACTGAACGTTTCCAGAGCTTGGGTACTTGATGCAGCTCAAGAGACAGTGAAAAGATATATTAGAAAATGCTGCTCAGCTGATCCGCACAGGTTTTTAGTACTCTGCCACAAATATTGTCAGGTCCAAGGCTCAGTTTTCTTAAGAAGATTAGCCACATCATTCACGTGAATAGAAAATGCTGGAGACACAGGGTTAACCCTAACCCTAACCCTGTTATTAAAAACACCTGTCAGTTCAGTAAAATTCTGATTTTCAAATCGAAGGTAAAAACTGTTTAAGTCATCTGCTAAAACTTTATCTGAAGTAAAACCATCCAATGAAATTTTGTCATTCCCCTTCTTGTGTAGTCCTGTCATGGTTTTCATTCCATTCCAGGCTTTAGGTTGTTACTGCTCAGCTCTGCCTCAATTTTATCCCTATATTTTAGTTTTGCCTTTTTTATTTCAGACCTCACTCCATTCTTTAATTTTCTTTCTGTGAAGACATCACCTTCATTAAAAGCAGTTTTCCTTTTCTGAATAAGTCCCTTGATGTCTTTAGAGAGCCATGGTTTGTTATTAGGAAAAATTTTTACATCCTTAGAAAGAGTCTCTGCAAAATGAGATGTAGCTACACACATCAGTGAGTTCATGGATATTCGAACTTTCCTCCTGAAATAAAGACCAGTCTGTGCAATCAAAGCACCCTTGGAGGGCAAGTGAACTGTTTTTTGCTCCAGACTTTAACCTGCTTTATGCACGTCTTTTCCCTCCTCAGCACAGATCTATATGTGGGAAGGAGGTTAACAGTGTTGTGGTCTGAGGAGCCCAGTGCAGGTCCTGCCTTAGATTTATCTGCCCCTTTAATAGATCCACAACATAGATCTAAAGTTTTGTTGCGCCTTGTAGGACGTACTGGTAAAAAATTGTTCAGTGTTTTCTTGAGGTTACAATGATTGGAATCACTTAATATTAAATTAGGAGCATCGGGAGAAATAGATTGCAGATCGTGCGTCGCTTTATAGATTGTGTCTGTAGCAGATCTGACCTCAGCTTTGGGGTGGATGTAAAAAACTGTGACGAATATTTGAGGAAATTCCCGTGGAAGGTAGAACGGCCTCAGTGGCACAGACAAAAGATCAATATCAGGTAGGCACAGCCGCTCACGCACAGTTACATGACTGCACCATCTGCAGTTTATGAACAAGCATGTTCCTCCTCCCTGAGATTTATGCGTCACATCACCGTCTCGATCCAGACGCACAGGAACACCAAAGCCGCCAATCTCCAGAGAAGAGTCACAGTCCGGACAGACAGCCATGTCTCTGGAAAGGCCAAGATACATGCATCCCTGAATTCCCGTAAGTGGAGAACATTTCCTTGTAGTTCATCAGTCTTAATTTTCTGATGAACTACAAGGAAATGCTCTCCACTTACGGGAATTCAGGGATGCATGTATAGGTCAACAGAGGTCAAGTTCATGACGCAGTCAAGGTCTATAACAGCATACCAGGGGGAAGAGTTTGGTCAAAATGGACAGGAGCATAACACAGAGGTCAAGTAATAAAAAACACCAAAACATGACAAGAAAGGCGAATTAAGTCCACATTCAAAGCCTATAACAACATTACAAAGACATGGAGTTCAAAGTGCAGTGGGAAAGTAATGCTAAAGTCAAGTCCTATAGCAGAACAGCGACGAGAAAAGTGCATGCTATAGTCAAAACCTATGGCAACATTATAAATCGTTCGAGCTATGTTGCAGTCAAATCCTGTAGCAGCCTAAGAAGAGGTGGTGTAATAGTTGCAGTCAAAGTGTGTAGCAACCTATATAAGAGGTGAAGTTACTGATCAAGGTAAAGCCTGTAGCAGCATAAATGGGAGGCGGAGTAACTGTTACGGTCAAAGCTTGTTGCAGCATTTATAGGAAGTTTAGGAGTTTGTGGAGCATGAATTCAACCAATCTAATTAATAACCCATCAGTAAGTGTCAGTGTGATCTTGATTGTTTGTTCTCTGCAGGTCCTGATGGTGTTGACTCAGAGTCCAACGGTAAGTATAAACACACATGCTTTAAGGAAACCTTTAGATGCTTGTTACAGATGATTGATTAATGATTATTGATTATTGTGTGTCGCTCAGGTAATGGTCAGAAGCTGATGAACGGAGGAGGCGGAGCTGAGAGTCAAACAGGTGAGCTTCAGGGGGCGGGTCTAGAGGTTGACAAGAAAGGTAGTTGTTAAACCTCATCTGGTTCTCCCTCTCTGTCTCTCTCTCAGATGTTCTTGGGTCATTTGGGGGCGGCGTCTCTCACCTGGACTATACAGGTGAGTGTCCAGGTGAGGTCTGTCTACCAGTCATTAATAGTCAAAGATAAGAATTAAATGATCAAAGATAAATGTTTTATTCAACAAATAAAGAATATTTATTAATATATCTGAAATAATTTTTGATAAATCTTTATTATTTGTTGATAAATCTTTGATAATCATTGATAATCATAAATCCAAGGGCGTATGTTTGATTTTGACATTGTTGGGGACATAAAAGTGCTCCAAGGCGGCAGTCCCTGAAAATTGATGTGTTTTATGTTTGTGACTATTATTTCATGTCATGTAGAGCTGATTAATCGAACAAGTAAACCCTCATATTCAGAAAAAAATATTCTATATACGATACCTCCAGCCTCTCCTCCTCCATCTCTAATCCATGAGTGATATTAGGCTAGAGGCAGGACTTTGTGTAACATAATATGGCTGGCAGCCAGGGGAAACGCAGCCACAATGGCTGATGGGAAAGACAACGTAAAGAGTGATTTTGCGTTAAAATGCTGTGTTTTGTGTTCGGGACCATGCGGTAGTGGCATAATATTGATAGGGATGTGTACCTAGCATCCCTACCCAATTCCATACCCCTGGATCCATCTTCAATATTTGTTGATAAATCTTTTATAATTATTAATTAATCTTTGATGTTCATTAATAAATCTTTAATATTTATTGATGAATCTCTGATATCCATTGCTTAATTTCTGATAGTACCTGAAAAATGTTTAGATAGATAACAGATGAATCTGTAGTCTTCAGTGATTAATCTTGACTAATTGTTGATAATTTTTGAAAACTCTTGACATCGCCTGTCTCTTTCAGGAGGTTTGGATTCGTCAGGTCATGACTTCCTGCTGAGCCTTATGGGTAAGTTTAACACAGCGCCCTCACACTCTCCTGATTTTTGTTAGTTTGTTTGTTTTTGTTTGATTGTTGCTTCAGATGTTTGAACCTAACCGTCCTGGTCAGATGTCTACATAAAAAATGTTTTATAGAGACTCCAGAGTATTCAAATGTAATCTGATTACTCTTTACAAAGGTAGAGGCATGTGCTGCTGCAGCTGGATTGATCTTCGGTTCTTGATTCAGACAGGGTTCACTCTGATGTCGTGTGAGGAGATAGACCAGCTGAGGTAGGTCCAGTCTGGGCCAAGGTGAAGAAGATACCCCCCTAAATATCTCAGGGTCTGTGTGACCCTGAATGTGACCTCCAGAGCTGTGTTGTTTGGGGCACTGGAGACAGACAGACTAGGCTGACTGATCTTCAGGACATGGGAGGTCATGAAGCTGGAGCTGGAAGATGGAAGGTTGAACTGTCCTCCATGCACAGCTCCGGCTCTGGAACCGTTCCCCTTGAGCTGAACCGGGCTCTTCTTTACTCCGGAGTTACCCCGGGTGAGAAGCAGTGATGGGATACTCATGCAGTGTCTGTTCTCCCAGGAGGATGAGAGAGTTGTCTCTTTGAACCTTCAGGTCCTGGAGAGAGCTCCACTGGGGCACTTCAACACTCAGTGGGCAGAGATGGAGACTTTTGGAGGGGATGACAAGGAGAAACTGCCTGCCTGAATCCAAATGGTGCTTTTTTCCATGGCCTTCTGTGCTGGTCATGGTCGGTCCAAGTTTGAGCAGGCGGGATGATCATGATTCTTTTGTTGTTCCATTGCCTGGAGTTGTGGTCTGAAGGTCACTGGCGCCTGTTGTGGCAGAAACCTGTTGGACACCAGCAGTGAGGGAAGCTATCAGGCTAGAGAGAGAGAGACCCTTCAGACTTGGTAAGACCTGGGATCTCTGAAGCAGCTGTCAAGCCACAGCTTCTGCTGTGGTAGGAAAAACCCTGATGCAGGAGGAGTTAAGAGAGAAACTGTAGAAGGGCTTCTATGTTCACTCCAAAGAGTTGTTACCCTAACCCTGAAGTGTTAAACCAGACCAATGTGGTCTGAGCTGAAAAGAAAAAAAATTAGATTTATGTGTCTTTCTTTGTTCCAACCCTCACCTATGGTCATGAGCACTGGGTACTGACCTAAAGAATTGTTTTGTGTGTACAAGCAGTCCAACTGAGATTCCCCAGGAGGGTGACTGGACTTAGTCTTAGAGATAGGGTGGAGAGCGTGGACATCTGGCTGGACCTTGGAGTAGAGCTGGTACCTCTTTGCATTGACAGGAGCCTGTTGAAGTGGTTTGAGTCTCAGAACGTACTTTCTAGTCGCTTCCCTGTGGAGGTCTACCGGGCACATCGAGGACATCAGGGTCGACTGATCAGCCTGCTGGTCCTGCGTAGGCAGAGCTACGTGGATGATGGATGAATTCTTTTGTTGTTCCAGGTGGTTTGACTGCTCTGTATCTCTGTTGTTGTTTGACTTAGGCTTCAAGCTTCAGCTATCACCTGATCATGATCTTCTGATTTAGTCCAATCAATTACTGCTGCAACTTGATTAACAGCTGAGGCTGCACTGTAAAAGCACAGTACTTACGTTTGGCCTCTAGGGGTGCTCAAATAAATAGATGAGTCAGGATGTAAGGATCCGGTCAACTCCACCCACCTCCACTGCTTCCTGTTCTTTAAGCTGAGGACTCTATTCAGTAAAATCTTCACATAATGAGAGAGAAGTGTTTAAAAAAGACTTCCTGTTTTAACCCAAAAAGCATTTTTTTTGGATCTCCTGCATGAATCAGGAAGTCCATCTCCAGAAGGTTTCAACTCGTTATGAGAAATTTATTTGTGACACAGAAACGTTGGTTTGCTGTGTAACGCATACATGGAGTGGTGCTTTTGTCAGTGAGAGTCCTCAATCCTAAAAGAGGTGGGACACTGATGGACGAATGGGACAACATTCAGCCTGTAAATGTCTTCTTACAGGGGTCGGGGAAGAGCTACAGGAGGGAGTTTGGGAGGCAGAACAGCAGCAGGAGCAGGTCCTGTTCTCCTGTCCTACAGCCTTTCATACATCACTACATGTTGTGATGGCAACGATAAACAAACCGAGTCTGTCATGGCAGATATCACCAGTTCAAGGCCCATTACAGCAATGAGAATTAAGACTATTTTTAAAAACCTAAGGAACAGTTTCAGGCAATGACAACGCTCAACTAAAAACACAAACATATCGTTCGTTCAGTAAAATATCAAACAAATACATTTCAAACTTCATATGCTATACGTCCAAAGGTACTTTTCACTGATTGGTCAGGTGAAGCCCGTGACAACACTTTGCTTAGTTTGGACATAATCTTCTTACAGTCAGGTTGAACCTCACATCTTGATGGTTTGGTGAGAACTGAACAGCAGGTCTTCTGACGGAGCTGACCCAGAGCTGCTGGGACAGGCTGCTGGTCTGGACCTCCATCTGTGTTCCCTGATGACACACCATGACCACAGAGAACCTTTAACAAAGATCCCTCACAGGCCGGGCCCTCCAACACTGAACAGCTGTTGAGACTGTCAAACAGGAAGTCACTTTTACACTTTCTTCCTCACAGGTCACATGACCCCACCCACTCAGCTGGACGCTACAGGTTTGTTTGTTTGTCTGTCCAGGTAGATTTACCCATCAGCAAAGAGAGCTGTCATCTCAATTTGATTTTGAACTGACTTTGGAGTGATTCGGTTGGCTGTGAGTGTATGTCCATAGATGAATGGATGGACAGACTGAAGGACAAACAAACAGATAGATGCACAGATGGATGGGTGAACAGTTTGATGGATGTAAAGATGGATGAACAGTTTGATGGATGGATGAACAGTTTGATGGATGTATAGATGGATGAACAGTTTGATGGATGAACAGTTTGATGGATGGAAAGATGGATGAACAGTTTGATGGATGTATAGATGGATGAACAGTTTGATGGATGGATGAACAGTTTGATGGATGTATAGATGGATGAACAGTTTGATGGATGGATAGATGGATGAACAGTTTGATGGATAGATAGATGGATAGATGGATGAACAGCTTGATTGATGAATGAACAGTTGGATGGATGTATAGATGGATGGATGATTTATAGCTGAAGTGTTTTGTCCTGTTTGTCCTTCAGTGATTGGTTCAGGTGTGACAGATGCTCCATCTGCTCTTCTTCACACGGAGTCACCTGCAGGTACAAGCCCCGCCCCCTCCCATCACCCTCCCACCTTAGCAGATTTCCAGACAGAAAGTGCTTAAAGATCATGTGACTCATGTTTGTTTATGTGTCTGTTGCCATGGTTTTTCCCTTTTAAGACACATCTCATCACTATGACATCAGCATCAACCAATCAGGAGCAGATCACATCTCTCTGAGCTCAGATCCAGACCAATCACTGCACAGCTCAGTTTCAGGCTCCGCCCACACTGGAGCCCAGGGAGGTCAGCACGGAAGTTTCTTTGATTCTGAACCAACTTTTCTCTGTAAGGTCAAAGTGCTGTAAGGTCATGTTTCATTTTGAAATGGGGGAACAAAACTAACAACAAGCTGTTTCACATCAGATTTAGCCAGTTTTTAGTATTTACAAAAGCAGACCAGGTTTTTGTTCAGAGCCAGGCCTTTCTATGAGGGACAAAACCCCAATCAGGACAGGACTGTTTAGATTTGACTTGATCCTCTTCTAAGGTTGTCTTCATTTTGACATGAAGACAAAGCAGAGGGACATTTCTGCCACGGAGCAAACGTGACCGACGTGACGGAGTATCAGGCCCCTTAACTGTAATGGACACATGTTAACATGGTGTCCCCTACAATCTGATGGACACACGTTAGCTGAGCGTCCCCTACACTCTGATGGACACATGTTAACATGGCATCCCCTACACTCTGATGGACACATGTTAGCAGAGCGTCCCCTACACTCTGATGGACACATGTTAACATGGCATCCCCTACACTCTGATGGACACATGTTAGCAGAGCGTCCCCTGAACTCTGATGGACACATGTTATCAGAGCGTCCCCTACACTCTGATGGACACATGTTAGCAGAGCATCCCCTACACTCTGATGGACACATGTTGAAATGGCGTCCCCTACACTCTGATGGACACATGTTAACATGGTGTCCCCTACACTCTTATGGACACATGTTAACATGGTGTCCCCTACACTCTGATGGACACATGTTAGCAGAGCGTCCCCTACACTCTGATGGATACATGTTAACATGGCGTACCCTACACTCTGATGGACACATGTTAGCAGAGCGTCCCCTACACTCTGATGGACACATGTTAGCAGAGCGTCCCCTACACTCTGATGGACACATGTTAACATGGCGTCCCCTACACTCTGATGGACAAATGTTAACATGGCGTCCCCTACACTCTGATGGACACATGTTAACATGGCGTCCCCTACACTCCGATGGATGCATGTTAACATGGCGTACCCTACACTCTGATGGACACATGTTAGCAGAGCGTCCCCTACACTGTGATGGACACATGTTAACATGGTGTCCCCTACACCCTGATGGACACATGTTAACATGGTGTCCCCTACACCCTGATGGACACATGTTAACATGGCGTCCCCTACACTCTGATGGACACATGTTAGCAGAGCATCCCCTACACTCTGATGGACACATGTTAACATGGCGTCCCCTACACTCTGATGGACACATGTTATCAGAGCGTCCCCTAGACTCTGATGGACACATGTTAGCAGAGCATCCCCTACACTCTGATGGACACATGTTGACATGGCGTCCCCTACACTCTGATGGACACATGTTAACATGGCGTCCCCTACACTCTGATGGACACATGTTAACATGGCGTCCCCTACACTCTGATGGACACATGTTAGCAGAGCATCCCCTACACTCTGATGGACACATGTTAGCAGAGCGTCCCCTACACTCTGATGGACACATGTTAACATGGCGTCCCCTACACTCCGATGGATGCATGTTAACATGGCGTACCCTACACTCTGATGGACACATGTTAGCAGAGCGTCCCCTACACTCTGATGGACAAATGTTAACATGGCGTCCCCTACACTCTGATGGACACATGTTAGCAGAGTGTCCCCTGAACTCTGATGGACACATGTTAACATGGCGTCCCCTACACTCTGATGGACACATGTTAGCAGAGCGTCCCCTGAACTCTGATGGACACATGTTAATATGGCGTCCCCTACAGTCTGATGGACACATGTTAGCAGAGCGTCCCCTACACTCTGATGGACACATGTTAGCAGAGCATCCCCTACACTCTGATGGACACATGTTGACATGGTGTCCCCTACACTCTCATGGACACATGTTAACATGGCGTCCCCTACACTCTGATGGACACATGTTAACATGGCGTACCCTACACTCTGATGGACACATGTTAGCAGAGCGTCCCCTACACTCTGATGGACAAATGTTAACATGGCGTCCCCTACACTCTGATGGACACATGTTAGCAGAGCGTCCCCTGAACTCTGATGGACACATGTTAACATGGCGTCCCCTACACTCTGATGGACACATGTTAGCAGAGCGTCCCCTGAACTCTGATGGACACATGTTAATATGGCGTCCCCTACAGTCTGATGGACACATGTTAGCAGAGCGTCCCCTACACTCTGATGGACACATGTTAGCAGAGCATCCCCTACACTCTGATGGACACATGTTGACATGGCGTCCCCTACACTCTCATGGACACATGTTAACATGGCGTCCCCTACACTCTGATGGACACATGTTAACATGGTGTCCCCTACACTCTGATGGACACATGTTAGCAGAGCGTGTTGATGTGTTGATTGTCTCTGCTGATTATTGTTGTTTTTCCACAGATGGCATCGACTCTCCGGACTCCAATGGTAGGACCTCCAGTAAATATGAGGATTCATCATTAGTTCATGATACCTGATTAATGTTTTTTGGTTATTATATATGGATTATTAATTATTGATTTTCCATCATCAATAACTTTCCCACTACGTCTCTCAGGTAACGGTCGACAGTCCCTGCTGACAGACACAAACGGAGGTAAAACTGATCAAAAATTGCTTTAATGATCAGATGATCAGCCTGATCAGTCAGCACCTAAAATGTTGCTGCCATGTTTGAATTTGGTAATTGATCAAGGTTCGTTACTGATCTTTTATAGTTATTGATAACGATGATGATATTGATCAAAGAACTGAAAATATCCCTGATTTCATCTATTACTGTCACGATGTCATCAGGGGGAGACGAGTCAGACATTGGGCTACACACTGACCTCACAGGTAAGTGGGAGCGGCCTATGGGGAGTTTTGGAGGGGACTAAAGAGTAAGTGGGAGGGGCTTGAATGAGGGGAGGGGCTAACAATGGGAGTAGATGGGGTAATGGATGTAGAAGGTCAAATGTAATTGGGAGGGGCTTGCGCACGAAGGAGAAGGGCTTTAGATGATGGGGAGGGGCTAACAGCTATGAGAAGTGGCTGATCACGGAGAGGGGCCTTGACGTGAGGGGAGGAGCCTATCAGTGATAGGAGGGGCTTCACTGACAGATCTCTGACCCTTGTTCTCATTGGCTTTAGCTCCAGGTGCTGCACCCAGCAGTGATGTCACAGGTGAGTGTGGTTGCTCTGGTGATGGTGGCTTATAAATTTACCTTGATTCTACTTCTATTCATGATTAACCTTTGATTACCCAGAATCCTTGGCTGTGGAGAGCGTCACGCACAGACTTCAGCCAGGTAAACACCTTTATCTCAGTCAGGTGGGGCAGTCAGCAGGTATCAGAGGGGCCTGTGGTGGGTCAGGGTCAGGTGTATGGCGCACCTGTGTTCAGACCTGGAACCACGTGGACTGATGTTTATATCATGTCCTCTCTATAAGACATCATGCTGCAGATGGGACATGAAGGTCCACTGACCTGGTACCCATGTCAGTCACTGACAGCATCAGAAGGGACCAGACCTGTCCATGTGATCGTGGAAAGGAGGAGGACTTTGTGAGTCCAGGAGCTGAAACTGTCCCTCAGCTGCCTCTCCCCAGGGGACATGGACATGATGATTTAAGTATTTCTGCAAAAACACGGCCTTAAAAAACTAAACCCTGTCTTCAGGGGTCTGTGTCCATGGCTGCTGGTGTCTCACCAGCGAGCAGTCCTGCTCAGTTTAAAAAGTTTGTGTCCCCCCCATTATTCAATCTGAGAGGACATTTGAATTGTCTCCAGGAGCTCCATGTCCTTCAGCCTCATGGAGGTTTTTCCAGAAACATGGAGACAAAGAGAAAGAATCATGTCCAACCCCTGGCAGCAGCCAAAGACCTGGGGTCTCATGTACAAAGACTTGCGTGGATTTCCTGCTTAAACACGCCGTACGGTCAAATCCAGAAAACGTCGTCCGCATAAAAATACCCAGACGTACAAATCTGTGCGCACCCATGAATCCAAGCACAGCGTGACTCAGCGTAACCGACCCCTCCCTGTCCACGCCCCCATTTGCACAAATCATATTTAAATGAGCCCTGAGCCTGAGATCCCCCTCTCTGCACGATCAGAACATTAAAACAGAATGAGGGAGATGGTTTAAATAAGAATTTCATGGAAAACACATTTGAGGCCCTGCTCACAGAGGTGGAGGCTCTTTGGCTCGCTGTCCTCCAACATGAGCAACAAACAGAGGAGTGAGTGGGGGAGCTGTGGGGTCAGAGGGCACACAAGCAGAGATTAAAGAGGAGTGCCCCCCCCAAAGTGTGGCCAAAACAGGCAGGGGGGCAGGAGACCCCCCCCCACAGACACTGCTCTCTCAGGGGTGGGAGCACCTGTGGGTGACTCTGATTACCTCCAAAGGTAAATACCTGTGTGTCTGTGTAACTCACAACAGACATGTTCATACAGTAGCTGCTCACAGCCCTACAATAGCGCCCACTGGGCTATTTTTTTCTGATGAACCTAAAGGCGGCCGCTCTTTCCCGATGAGAGACGCTGCAGAGGAGAAAAAAGACGTCAAAGAGCCATAACGCACGGAGTGAGCCACGGAGCAGGTGAAACAAGAGACAAAAACTTTGTTTAATAATCTGTTCTGATGTTTGTTAGTTTACCTGAGAGCAGATCAGACAGGAGCAGACTGTTCACTGACTCACGCTGTCTCACAGAAACATAATGTAGTGCTGAAATGCTCACGGATCACCAGTGATCTGTTAATTAAAAAAGCTCAGGAACACATCTGTATGAATGTTGGCTGTGAATTATTTGTCTGATTTTTATGGAGAGTCGTTAAAAGCTGCTTTCAACATGAATATTCCAATCAATGAATAAAAGCATTTGACTTTCCTTGTCCTGAAAACTGTTATTTCAGCCTGACAAACCCCATTAAAGATGTTGATCCAGTGTTAATAAACAAAATTTGGGGGAGGACCAGATGGTGTTGTAGAGTGAACATCGTACTGAGTGAGCTCCGGTGGAATTTGTCTATTTATATTTCTATTTTGCATACTTGAGTGGTGAAACGTGTGGAATTCTGAGCGGGAAGTGTTTTAACATGAGCCTGGACAATTATTTCCCAAAAGCTTCAGATAACATGCCCAGAAATGCGAAAAGTTTGTTGAAGAAAACCCCTGCCAGTGCTGAAAACGAAGGGGAGTTAAGTGCTAGACATTGCGCATGGGTGTTAGCTCCGGCTCTATGGAACCTGGTATTGTTCAAGCCCTAGACAGAATAACCGACAACCTTACTAAAGTAATCGATACCAAGATTTCTACTGTCCTGGAAGCCACTAAAGAACAGACCTCACAGCTATAGGCGGTTGCCACCCAAGTGAGTGAAGTGGAGAAAAGATGTTGCTGAGGCTGTGGCCGAATCATCGGAGGCAAAGTTAACACATCTCTTCTATGTGGGAATGTCAGAGAAGAACAGGGCACAGCCTCATTCATTTGTTATCGATGTGCCTACTTCTATTTCTGTTTCATTTTCCATGTAAGGCTGTTGCAGAAAGTGCAGTAGGGAAGAAGTTTAGAAAACCCTGCAAGTTAGATGGCAGGGACATCCCCCGTTGTTTTTGTGTTTCTCTGTTTTTGTATAGTAGTTACTGTTCAGATTTGTTCCTCTCCCAGCTCAGTGATTGTTTACATTTTATGGTATTATGCAGTTTAAGGTTTTTGCTCTTGGTGAGTTATACACTAAAAGAGGGTTGACGTAAACAGTATGGCAAATAATAAACTACGCTTGTGTACATGGAATGTAAGAGGGATCCATAGTCCTATTAAAAGGAGAAAAATACCAACCTTCCTGAAAAAAGAACACATTGATATTGCTCTTTTACAAGAAATACATTTGGACAATACAGAACATCTGAAACTATGGCAGGGAGAGATTGGGCAGGTATTTTTTTCCTCATTTACCTCAAGAAGCAGAGGAGTGGCAATCCTTGTGAGAAAAGACAAAAGTGGTAGGTTTGGTATAATAAAGGGAGGCTTGTAAGGTACGGTTATTTCCGTATTGAATATTTATTTTCCCCCAGCTCACCCGTCAGATTTTATAACTAAAATATTCCTAAATTTCTCAGAGATTCATTCAGATATTTCAATAGTGGGTGGAGACTTTAATTGTATACTGAATCCCCTTATTGACGGACTCCCCCACAAAGCTGTGCCTCTTTCTTCACAAGCTAAATCACTTAACTCCATATGTGAAGATTAAGGATTTGTTGATGTATGGAGGACAATTCATCCTTTTGATAAAGAGTACACTTTTTTCTCTGCACCCCATAAATGTGATACTAGGATTGATTTTTTTTTTTTACCGGGTCTCTCCTTGCACTCAGTTTTATCTTGTGCAATAGGCAGTATTGTCATTTCAGACCACGCAAATGTAGTGCTGGACCTCTCTCTTAAGGGCATGGGAAACAGAGTAAAATACTGGAGACTAAATACAATTATTTTAAAGGACCATACCTTTACAACCTATTTTAATACAGAATTTAAACATTTCCTTTCTTTTAACTCTCGGTCAACAGATAACCCTGCCCTCCTATGGGAAACCATTAAGGCATATTCGAGAGGGGTCTGCATCTCATTTTCAGCTCGTAAACGGCGACAAAAATTAAGGAAGCAAAACTTGTTAACAGCAGAGCTTGAAATGAAGGAAAGAGCCTATGTTGATTCCCCTACTCCTACTTTATTGCAAGGAATATCCGTAATTAGATCAACCCTAGACAACCCCTTAACGTAAGATGTGGAGATCAAACTTAAATTTACTAGACAAAGACTCTATGAACATGGAAATAAACCCAGAAAATACTTGGCATTTCTAACTAAAAAAAGATTAGAATCGCAATCTATTGCAGCTATTTGTGATGCTCACAATAACCGCATATATGATAACAAACTCATAAATGACACTTTTAGGGAATTTTATTGTAGACTGTATGCATCTGAACTACCTTGTGATGTACATGATCTAATGGAAAATTTCTTTTCTCAGCTTAGTTTGCCTACTCTATCAGCTGAACAGCAACCCAATCTTAATACTCCCATCTCCAGAGATGAAGTACTGAATGCTATAAAGTCTTTAAAAATGGAAATGCTCCCCGGACCTGACGGATTTGGTAGTGAATTCTATAAAGAATTTTATGATTTATTAGCAAACCCATTAATTGATATGTATAACTACTCTTTTTTGCATAATAGATTACCTCAGACTCTAAGATAATCAAATATCTCCCTTATTCTTAAGAAGGGGAAGTGTGTTCCTCATACAGACCGATAGCTCTTCTTAATGTAGATCGAAAAATACTTTCAAAAATCCTAGCTACTCAACTCAAAGACCACCTGCCTAAAATTATTAAAGAAGATCAAACTGGTTTTATAAAGGGTCGTAACTCTTATAACAATGCCAGGCGCCTTCTCAATGTTATTCAGGCTTTCCAACAAAGAAATATTGATGGTCTTGTGCTTTCTCTGGACGCTGAGAAAGCCTTTGACCGAGTCGAATGGGCTTACTTGTTTTATTCTTTAAGTAAGTTTGGTCTAGATGATAATTTTATCAGATGTGTCAAAATTCTATATGATAGTTCTCAGGCAGCTATTTTAACTAATGGGCTAAAATCGAACAATTTTCCGTTATTTAGAGGAACAACACAAAGTTGCCCACTATCACCGCTCTTATTTGCCATTGCAATGGAACCATTGGCAGAGGCCATTAGAGCTGCACCTGTTATACGGGATCTACTAGTTGATTATGAGCATAAAATAATTCTCTACACAGATGATGTTTTGATATTTATCTCCAACCCAGAGAAATCAATACCAGCTGTACTTAACATTATTGAAGTATTTAGCAAATTTTCTGCGTACAAAATTAATTTGACTAAGTCAGAAGCCATGCCACTTGGGAGCCTTAATTCGATACCAGCTGCTTTACCTTTCTTTCCCTTTAAATGGTCTCCTACAGGTTTTGTATATTTAGGTATATCTATAACCCCTAAATTCAAGCAAATGTACAAAGCAAACATTGTCCCCCTGTTTGAAAAAGTGAGACAAGACTTGGAGCGATGGAATTCTTTACTGATCTCTTGGTTAGGACGTATATCCTTGGTTAAGATGAATATATTACCTCGATTGCTATACCCTGTCCAAATTATTCCAACTATTTTTTATAAATAGGGTGGTAAAGAACTTGAATGGCTGGCTTAGTTCCTTCATATGGAGCAAACGTAGACCCAAACTCAAGATGGCCATACTACAGCTGCCAGGCTTTGCAGGGTTATGCAAATGTCAGGATATCAGTTATGTACTCTTATGAGGTATATTTATGAATGGGTCATTAATGACTCAAATTCTATTTGGTTGGGGGTTGAAGCTTCCCTCTCAAAGTATCCACTAAAAGATTTACTGTTTTTTTGAGAAACTCAATAATATCAGCATGAGCTGTAATAACCCGGTTACGCTTAATACACTTAAAGCCTGGCAATTAGTATGTCGACTTGAGGGAAGGTCAAAGTTCATGTCTGTTTTCACCCCTGTTGTGAATAATCCTGATTTCGAGCCTGGGATGTGTGATATTGGTTTTAAGCGTTGGGGGGAATAATGGTGTTCATAGACTAAAGGATTTACTCACTGATCATATGACCATGACATTTGAACAAATTATTGAGAAATATTCTATCCCCAGACATGACTTCTTTCGTTATCTGCAGATAAGGCATTATTTCTTGCACAGTACCTCATTAATTGAGAACCATGAAAGCTCTCCTGTTGAGAAATTGATATTTATATCAAATAAAGATATATCTGTGAGCTTACTTGTTTGGAGACATGCTAAAACAATCTCAGTCTGTAACTGTACCCAAGCAATACAACTGAAAATTATACACAGAATGCACATATCCCCCAACCGTAGGCATCGTTTCAACCCCATTCTCTCACCCATGTGTCTTAAATGCAAGATAGAAGTTGGCACTCTAACTCACTGTTTTTGGTCATGTCAGAAACTGCAAATGTATTGGTCTAATGTCTTGTCTGAAATAGAAAAGATACTCGGTTTAGGACTGGAGATGGAGCCTTTGTCTCTCATATTGGGCCTGCCAAGCCAACACTTAAAATCAAAACATAATAAGAGGCTGTACTGTATCCTTACCTATGCAGCAAGGAAAAACATTTTTACTGCAGTGGATCAATGAAAGAGTATCAACTGTTAAAGGCTGGCAAAGAGTGATGCTTGATCTGGTGCCATTAGAGTACCTTACATGTATGTTGCATTTAAAAACAGACCAATTTTATAAAGTTTGGAAACCCTATTTGAACTATGTAGAGCCTGATGTCTCTAACATTA
Organism: Cetoscarus ocellatus; assembly: GCA_037902135.1. Taxonomy (NCBI): domain Eukaryota; kingdom Metazoa; phylum Chordata; class Actinopteri; order Labriformes; family Labridae; genus Cetoscarus; species Cetoscarus ocellatus. Next base: position 122,122 of record JBAMNC010002124.1, read on the forward strand.
TGATGCAGGGATTTTCTTGATTGTTCATAATGTACACTATTACAGTGGCCCCGAGTGTTATATATTTAGATCTGAGCTGGTGTTTGTATTGTTTTGTCTGCTTGTTTGTTTTGCTTTTTATTTTTGTGAGTCATATTTTGTACCCATCCCATACTTGTAAAAGTGAAAAATTAATAAAAATATTGTTAAAAAAAATTAACAGAATTATCAGATATTATAATACAAACAGCATAAAGACGTATGATTCATGTTTTTTTGTCTCGTATTCTGTGCGTAATGGAGTGTCCAGTCGATCGCCCCAGCGTTTTTTCACTGTCTCTCATCACTCTCCCGTTTATGCATTAATTAACAATAATCATCTCCATATATTAACCTCTGATTATGTTCTGGCCCGACATAAAGTGACTCTGAAAAATTTAGTCAGAGGCCAAACTTAATAGCCGACCCCATAGACAGAGAGGTTCATGCGTAAATGCTGTATGTATTTAAGGTATTATTTGGTTTGAAATCTAATGAATTTTAACATGCCAGCATATCAAAGATGATATCACAGTAAACTTGATTTACAGTTTCCATTCGTTAATTTTATACACTGCTAACATGGATCAAACACTGTTGTTCAAATCAGCGCAGAAGTGCGTCGGAGAAAAGGCTGATTAAGATATTTCACACTTTTACGCACAGGGTTATTAAGATGGTTACACTACACACAGAGACAATCAGGGGCTTGTTAGAAAGGTCTTAAGCCATAGTTTAATCAGCAAAAAACAGCAAGTCACTAACTTCAACAACTGATTATTAGAGATGCTGTAAAGACAGAATTGGGGGCGCACATGCTCAGTGCACATCACGGGGATTATTTTAGGACAGTTACAGGAATAAATTTACTGACCAAGACGGCCCTATCATGAACAGTGTCAGCTTGTAGTCTGTTCCCACTCACGCTGTTACTCAGAATGTATGAACCGTGCGTTGAACCAGGCCACCTTGCCACAATGTTGGTTAACTACGTTTGAGCATCACAGATGATCTGTTGATCGAATGAAAATGTGACCTGCTGACATATAAATTCATCATGTGATGGTGCTTTTATAGCAATGTGTGTGCAGTCGATAGCTCTGATCACATTAGGAAAACTGGCTCCAGCTGCAAATTGTGCTTTCATGATGAATTCTGGCCGCGACCCTAACCCTAACCCTGGGTAAAATAAATCCTCCAGTAAATCCTCTCTATCGCTGACTCCACGCTCTCTTCGTTTTGCACCATTTACAATGTCTGCTCATACTGCTGAAGCAGCCATTGTGTTAAACGGTGTGTTTTCAACCACTTGTGCGTGCTGTTATATCCACTCATGTTACTGCAGACCCGTGGGTGTGTTCATGCTCATCAGCGTTAATCATTCACGTCTCTGACGTGCACATCACTCAGTTTGAGGACGACTTGTTTTCACATTTATTTATTTAACAATTTCCAGCATCACCTCTAAGTGTTGCCAAAACAACAGCTGTAGAAACGTGTGGATATCAGCCATGAAGTTTTTGTGAGGCACAGCACATTTCCACGGTCATTTCACTCTTTGTACATCTGAACTTTGCCACGAAAAAGAGCGTACACCACGTTTTTGTGCGTATGCACCCTTTGTTCATGAGGCCCCAGGTTCATTAAGGAGGACCAGTCTGATAACCTTTTCGACACCATCGCTCTTCACATCAGAAGTCCCACCCCTTCTTCGTTTGATTGGTCAGCAGAGGGTGGAGCACTGACGGCGCTGTTTCAAAAGTCAAACTGCTTTAATCTGAGAGCGCAGGTCAAAGACAGCGACTGCTGGCTGTGAAAGGACTGGAAGAAGTCCTGTGACTTACGACCACAGACGATCTGTAGCAGACACCCTCTAGAGGACACTCCAGGAACTACAGAGTTTAGACAGCCTCTAGAGGACACTCCAACTGTGGACACAGACCATCACCTGCTCCAGCAGGACTCACTCATGTGGACTAAAGCACACTGACCTTCATGTGTCCTTCTCCTCCTTAAGTTTCAGGTGGTTACTCCCACATAGACCAGGTCACCATGGTAACAGACTCCACAGGAGCAGGTACAGGTATGTCCCTAAGAGACCAGGCGGACAGATGAGATTCCTACAGGTAAACAGGAAGTTCAACTTTTTTGTCTCTGTAGTTTCAGCACACGCAGCAGGAACTCCTCCTGACTACAGTAAGTCACATTGATTTAACCACAGAAGAAGAGCTTCTTCTCCTGACTAAAGAACAATCAACAGTGTGTGTGGGTCAACCAGAAAGACAACTTCACACTGATCCAACAGTGAAACAGTGTGAGGGTGTTTGAGTGTTCTTGGATTACTGCTGATCAAGAGGTCTGAGGACAGAAGGTTCCTCAAACCAACACTTTTAGACCTTCATGATGAGTGGCAGCAACTTTCATCCCTGAAAACACTGATTTACAACAACTCTTGCCAGAGTCCCATGTGGACCCAAAAAAAAGTTCACACCACTCTGATGTCTCCTCAGTGTGATGTCACTGTGTGCTCTGATGTCTCCTCAGTGTGATGTCACTGTGTGCTCTGATGTCTCCTCGGTGTGATGTCATTGTGTGCTCAGTATATTGGTGTATTTCTGTGTTTTCATGTGGATGAAGATGTTCTTTAACCTGCTTGAGTTCTGATTGGATGATTCTGGAGAAGGAGGAGGAGCTCTGTTCTGTAAAGTTCCGTTGATGCGTGGACAAGGCCTAAGGGGTCAGGGGTTAGGGGTCAGGGGACTCAGAAAACAGGAAAACAGAAAGTGATGAAACAACCATCACTGAGCCTGACACATAAATATCTGTGTGTTTTCTACAGGTCATCCAGCTGCTGCCACAGAACACACACACATGAGTGGTAAGTATAACACAACTGCACAACAAACACACAACTACACAACAACTACACAGCAAATGCACGCACAACAAACACAACTAGACAACAAATACAGCATAAACACAGCTACACAACAACTACACAACAAACACACAGCTGTGTTGTCGGTGGGTTGTCCTGCTGCTCAGAGATGATCTCCTCTCTCTGACTCTCTGGACTCTGAGGTTCTGTGTAATGATATAACATCCCTGACTGAGACTCCTGTAGATCTTCGTCAGATGCTTCAGGTCAGGACTGGGCCACGTTACTGGAGCATGGGCCATATGTGGCCTATCAGTCCTTCCTGATTGGACCTGATAAAACCTGACCAAACCTGCCATGAAGACAGAGCTGTGATTGGCCGTGACTGTTTCTGTGAAACTCAGTTTCATTTTGTCTGTGTAGATTCTCATTCATCCAGGTCATGGTCATCTTGAAGATTCAAAAACAAGGCCACTGGACTGTGTTGAGTTTGTTTGGAAGACGTTTCACTTCTCATCCAAGAAGCTTCTTCAGTTCCAAATGGCTGGTGATGGAAGCAGATATTTATCTTGCTAGAGGAGAAAACAACAACAAAGGAAGGGAGGAGTTGGAGAAACGACTCATAGAAACTTATCCCAGGGGTGATGTAACCCCTGAGAGTCGTTACCCTGAATGGGTCGTTAACTCCCCCTGTCATGTGAGGTGTTATGGTCACATGTGCCCAGGTGTGAGTGTTTGGAGAACTTCCTGGGGAGAGAGCTTAGCACTGCATTATATGTGGCTGAGAGGTTGTGTCTGAGTCCACCACCTCTGTTAAGAGAAGGTTTCTCCAGTCTGGTGAAGATGGCTTCTTTAACTCCTCTTTCAAACCCTCCATCTTCTCTCGCCAACACCTGTATGTTGCTGTCTTCAAAAGTGTGCCCCATGTCCTTTAAGTGAAGGTGGACCGCCGAGTCCTGACCGGAGGAGGTGGCTGAGATACAAGGGAGCCCATGGCGCATCCATGTTTCAGTCTGTAGTAGATGCGCCATGGGCTCCCCTGTATCTCCCATAGTAGCTGACCTGTACATAGAAGATGTGGAGAGAAAGGCCCTAGCTTCATTCCATGGAGCAGCACCAAGCCACTGGTTTAGGTATGTGGATGACACCTGGGTCAAAATCCGGACACATGAAGTAGAGGCCTTCACAGACCACATCAACACAGTGGACAGTAACATTAAGTTCACGCATGAAGATGTTAAGGACAACGTCTTGGCCTTTTTGGATTGTGCAGTACACTTGGAGGCAGACGGGGGTCTCAACGTTGAAGTGTACCGGAAACCCACACACACGGATCAATATTTACTCTTTGATTCCCACCATCCGCTTCAGCACAAGCTGGGTGTCATCAGAACCCTCAACCACCGGGCTAAGAGTGTTCCTACAAGGAAGGAAGGAAAGGAAAAGGAACAGAAACACATTAGAGAAGCCCTGAAAACCTGTGGATACCCAAAGTGGGCCTTTTTGAAGAACAAGAAAAGAAAGGAGACGGAGCATGAAAGGGAAGAGAGACGCAAGAACATTGTGATTCCGTATGTTGCAGGTTTATCCGAAAAACTCAAGAGAATCTTTGGCAAACACCACATTCCTGTTCACTTCAAGCCTGGAAACACATTAAGGCAGAAGTTGGTCCATCCCAAGGACAAAACACCACGACATAAACAGAGCAATGTGGTGTATGCAGTCCAGTGCAGTGAGGAATGCTCAGACCTGTACATTGGGGAAACTAAACAACCGCTTCACAAGCGTATGGCTCAACACAGGAGAGCCACGTCCTCAGGTCAGGACTCGGCGGTCCACCTTCACTTAAAGGACACGGGACACTCTTTTGAGGACAGCAATGTACAGGTGTTGGCAAGAGAAGATAGATGATTTGAAAAGAGAAGTTAAAGAAGCCATCTTCACCAGACTGGAGAAGCCTTCTCTTAACAGAGGTGGTGGACTCAGACACAACCTCTCAGCCACATATAATGCAGTGCTAAGCTCTCTCCCCAGGAAGTTCTCCAAACATTCACACCTGGGCACATGTGACCATAACACCTCACATGACAGGGGGAGTTAATGACCCATTCAGGGTAACGACTCTCAGGGGTTACACCACCCTGTGATAAGTTTCTATGAGTTGTTCTCCAACTCCTCCCTTCCTTTGTTGTTGTTTCTCCTCTAGCAAGATAAATATCTGCTTCCATCAGCAGCCATTTGGAACTGAAGAAGCTTCTTGGATGAGAAGTGAAACGTCTTCCCAACAAACTCAACACAGTCCAGTTGCCTTGTTTTTGAATCTTCAAGATCAGTTTCAGTTTGCCGAGATAAAAATAAAAATGTGAGTAAAATGAACTTTAGTGACAGGGCAAAGTCTTTACTGTCATCAGAGAAGCAGCTGAGACTGGTCTGTGGTCTGTCTGTGTTAGGATATGACCCTTTGCTCTTTATGGTTGAACCCAAAAGCTCAAGGAAGGAGGCTGGTAAAAAGTTGACAGTGGTTTTATTTAACACCAAACAAGCAGTGAATGGGGGGCAAAGGGGGTTCTTCGTGTCCGTGAGGGATTCCAGTGACACAGGTGAGTGAGTTATTTTGTGCAGCGGTGGTGAGGGCTCGCAGAAGACACTGTGGAGAGAGGAACAGAAGATCAGGTAAGTTCATCAGTCACAAAAGCCTTCAGTCACAGAGCAACACACATGAGGCAAAAGGCAACTCCCAAAGGAGAGAAGAAAAATACGGCTCAAAGCCAGAGAGAGCACTGCGAGAGCAGAGACAAAGATCACTGGTAACAAACCACCGTTGTATTGGAAATCCACCGACGCTGCAGAGGTGTCCAGAGCCGGCTTATGTAGTGAGGAGTGAAGAGGTGAGTAGAGTCAGGTGTGCAGATTGAACGCGGGGAGCCACTCCTACTCCTCGAGCAGTAGGAGAAACAGGAAGGGAGGGGGGAGAGCAGGGCAGAGGAGGAGTACTTCTCACAGTCTGACCCTTCAGATTAAGGTCAGAGGTCACAAATGTTCACTCAGTGACCTCTCAGGGCTGTTGGAAGCTCGTCTGTTTAGCTTCCTTCAGTTTGTGCAGATGTGTCCCTCAGACAGTCAGGACCATGTAAACGAGGCCCTCTTGGTCACCCCACTGGTCCATCCCCGCTTTAGATTAGGTCTGTGTTTAGAGTATGGTCCTGGTGTGTCTGTGGTCCTGGTGTGTCTGTGGTCCTGGTGTGTCTGTGGTCCTGGTATGTGTGGTCCTGGTGAGTCTCTGATCCTGGTGTGTCTGTGGTCCTGGTGTGTCTATAGTCCTGGTGGGTCTGTGGTCCTGGTATATCTGTGGTCCTGGTGTGTCTGTGGTCTGGTGTGTCTGTGGTCCTGGAGTGTCTGTGGTCCTGGTGTGTCTATGGTCCTGGTGGGTCTGTGGTCCTGGTGTATCTGTGGTCCTGGTGTGTCTATGGTCCTGGTGTGTCTGTGGTCCTGGTGTGTCTATGGTCCTGGTGTGTCTATTGTCCTGGTGTGTCTGTGGTCCTGGTGAGTCTCTGATCCTGGTGTGTCTGTGGTCCTGGTGTTTCTCTGATCCTGAAGCTGTGTTCTTTCTGTTCTCTTGGTTCTTCTTGTTCTCTTCAGATTCAGTCACTGAACGATTCCACACACCTGGTCCGCGTTCTGAAGGTACGAAACAGAACCACTCCCCTGCTTTTTCAGAAGTTCTGTCAAGATCATTTCATGAAGGTTTCCATGATGTTCTTTGGTGGACATCTTAGGGGGCTTTTATAAATGTTCTAGAAAATAGTCTTTAAAGTTTATTTATGAAAAGTTTAAGCATCTGTATTGACGTTCCTGATAATGTTCCTGATGATGTTCCTGATGTTGTTCCTGATTAAGTTTGTGATGATGTTCCTGATGATGTTCTTGTTGATGTTCCTGATTATTATTTGTGATTATGTTCCTGATGTTGTTTCTGATGGTGTTCCTGATCATGTTTATGAATAAATTCTGAGGACATTTAATAACTTCCTGTTTTTATCAATAGGCAGTAGCTGACATGATGTTTGAAAGGTGTTCTTTTAAGTATTTTTTGCTGTGTCCTGGTTTTTTTTGGTGACATTCCTGAAGACTTTCATAGTGTTGTTACTGATTTTGTTTTTTGACATTCTAAATAATTTGTGTCCCATGACTTAGGCCAAAATAGTTCTCATTTCATCTAAATATTTAATATTTGTGCTCCAGGTGCAGAAAATGTGGAACTGGAGGATACCTGCTGATTATCACATCAAGCCAAGGGTCAGATTCCTGCGCTACAGGTTTCAGTGTACCGCCCAATCAGAATGGCCCAGGAAATCAGACTCCTTCCACTAGCTATAGGCCCCGCCCACTCATGTTTTTATATTTAAGTTTTGTTAATAGATGCTTGTGTTGTTTTAGAGTTGAATGTTCATGAATAATTTTTACGTGATGACATCATACAGGATGTGACATCATTGTCTCTGTAAAATGAGCTTTTTCACCAACATTAAAATTTTTTACTTTGAACATCAAACTGATTTTTGGCTTTTAGTTTGAACTGATCAGATATGATTGACTGTGTCTATCTGTGATGTATCTCTCTCCCCCTCACTCTCTGTGTCTGAGTCTATATATGCATATATATACATATATATATCTTACAGCTGGAAGGTTGCTGGGGTTCGATCCCTGTGTTGATCAGGGCCTTTCTGTGTTTTTCCATGTTCTCCCTGTGGTTTTAAGGTGTAGTATAAGGGATAAGGTGGTGTAGATGATGCATATTTATAAATTAATCCATGATATTGATAATATATGGATGCCCAGATCATAAATCTGTCCTCACCATATTTGTCTCTTGTTGAATGTAATTGTATTAAAGCTAGGCCTCTTGAGTTGTGGCATCTTATTTTCAAGAGGGTCCTCATGTCTATAGGGTTGTAAAGATTGTGGATTAATGATCAATACAAACACGGATCCATGGATAGAGAGATCAGTCTAATATTAACATTAATATCTATAGTGATTATAAGGCTGATGTTGGTCGTCATGGTTACGCTAACATATGTGTGCTGTCTGCAGGAACTACCATGTATTTAATTTAATTGATCTCTCTGAAGTTAATTTCAGGGTCTATGATGATAATGGAATGGAGCAGAAATCCAGACTCCTCAGACCAGGAGTCATTTTTACGATTTTCTTTTGGACGGTAGCTTCTGTTTCCTGTTCTTGGCTGACAGGAAGGGCACCCGTTGTGGTCTCCTGCTGCTGTGAACCATCTGCTCCCGGACTGGACGTGCTGCTATATCATGTGGTCTGGCTTCTCAAGCTTGTCCTGACTGAAGGTGTGTTTGAGGACTGTCTCACAGCGGGTTTTGCTGATTCTGGACAGGCAGGATGTTGTTTATCGATTTTTGAGAGCAGGCCTGACATCCAAATAAAAGTTTGGAGGGTCTTTTCTGACTTTTAACATCTGCTTTATTTTGAGCACATTTACACTCACAGAGGCTGCATTTAACTTCATACCAAACACATCATCTGTGCATTGATTTATCGAACCTTATTTTAGCAGGAATGTTCCCATTTAAGCACTAAAATGTCTTTTCAGTGAAGGCCTGGCAAAGACTCAAAAGTTTCACAAAAACAAACGATCATAACCAAAGATTTCATCAGATTTTCACATTTCTGTTTAAATGGATGTAAAGGTTTTCTCATTGTTATTTTAGTTAATAACAATGAGTATTATACTCCACATAAATAAAAGAGTATTAGTATTAGTCTAATCGTATTTAAGTGTTTTTACAGTCAAAGATCATTAATTTACTTTATTAAACGTAACGCTTCATTCTTTTGTCATCACTTTGGTTTTTTTAATCATCGAAAAACAAACAAACAAAACAAAAAGAAACAAATATAGGGAACTCTTCGTTTATGGAGCGTCGACGTCACTACGAGCCTTTTATGCGACGATGTGACGCAATCAGCGTGCGACATCCTGCGCCTTACGCAGTTGTTATGTTGTCGTATTTGTAGAGTTTGTGCTCGGAGTTTGATTGACAATAAGTTTTCTTCACCATCACCTGGGAACACCTTGGCTCGCGGGGTACAGGAGCCGTCCTGAGGACTGTGTGAGCCAATCAGAGCGCAGGGCGCGGGGGCATCAGCTGACGGTGATAGCAGCAGGCTATCTGTTAGCATCGTTAGCTCAGATTAGCTCGGCATTTGAGTGGAATAATCCGGTGCGTTTGATTCTCTGATGGAGTATCCCGCATGTGGGGGAGGGGCGGGGCTCAGCGGGAACGTGCCTGCCTTCCTGACCAAGCTGTGGACCCTGGTGGAGGACCCGGACACGGACCCGCTCATCTGCTGGAGCCCGGTGGGTTAGCTTAGCTTAGCAGGATGCTAACGTCCCACAGATGGAGGAGATACTGACGATTACGTTTGTTTGTTTGTTTTTGTCGTCCATCAGAGTGGGACCAGTTTCCACGTGTTTGATCAGGGCCGCTTCTCCAAAGAGGTTCTCCCAAAGTTTTTCAAACACAACAACATGGCCAGCTTCATCAGACAGCTCAACATGTGTGAGTCCATCAATCAGTCAATCAATCAGACAGTCAATCATGTATTATCATAAAGTCTGGTTTGACTGTAACGCCCCCTCCTGTCAGATGTGTGACATCTTAAAGTCTGGTTTGAGATTATTTTGTGGATTATGCTTTATTTTCATTAGGAAAGGACACTTAAATGACTGATTAAAAATTGTCTGTCACAGACGGTCACAGTGTGTCTGTGTTGGTCAGATAGTCTTAAGTCCTGCCCACGTCTGTCTGTTAGTAGGTTGATCCAAAGTGCACCCTCCTTTGTCAAGAGTTTAGTTCTCTACTGGAGAATGGGCGTCTGAATGGAGATGTGGATTAGTGTTTGGATGGATCTGAGACGACTGAACAGCCCTGTTCACCCGTGACCTGTGTGTTACAGACGGGTTTCGTAAGGTGGTTCACATTGAGCAGGGTGGACTGGTGAAACCAGAGAGAGACGACACCGAGTTCCAACATCCATTCTTCATCAGAGGACAAGAAAATCTGCTTGAGAACATCAAGCGTAAAGTCACGGCGGTACGTCACACCTTCATAGACAACTGTACACTCCTGTGTTTTGTCTTTACCTGTGAACATGTACATAGCTTTCCATTGGTGCTATAACTCAGCCTAACTCTGCATGCTTTGGGTACTTATACTACTGTCTGTCACTGTAAGGAGACAAGTTTTGTTCGAGGTTACAAGCTTCAAAACATCCTTACAGAAACCACAATTACAGGGGCTTCATTTACCTGTTGTCTGGCCACTCAGCTGTCAGCAAAGTCTCCATTTCACATCTGAGTCAGAGTTGGTACTAAAGGTCAGATCCCCAATGGGAACCAAAATAAACTGAGCACAGGTGAGATGGCACCATGACGTATGAAGCCTCTCTTGGCTATTTGGCAGCGCTACTGGCCAGCTTTCCACTCTGAAGATCCACAAGGATCAACAGGGTCCATGAAAAACTGGATCAATAAATTAGAAACGCATGATATTGGATTTTTGCCATTATCCGATATGCCAATAGTTTTTAGTTCATTATCGCTGTTACCGATATTTCTGGTCAAGGGTACAAACTCTGTACATAAGAAAAATGGACTTGTTTCCTTCAGTTTCACAGTATATTTTTGAGAGGAACAGATGTAAAACAAGAAAAACAGCATCTAATTTTTGGCATAATGAAACTCTTTATTTTTAAATGTACAAATGCAGTCATGAGAAGGAGCATCAAGATTGTACAGTTGTGTAATTTGCAGATATATCAGCCAATATATGGCCAATATGTATGTCAGATGTATCAGCTGTAAATATCTGCAAAAATTTCAATATTGGCTAATACGATATTTAACTTTTTAGGCTGATATCGGCTGATATCGATATCACACTGATAATATCGTGCATCCCTACAATTGATTCTTATCTATTCCCGTCCCTATGTTAGCTTGTCTGTTGTCTGCTCCTACAGCGACCCCACCACTGGCAAGTGAAATAAGATATAAGGGTGCACACTAGCATCTATTGGTCTCCATGGTAACCAGACCTTTTCTCTGATTGGTTCAGGTGTCGTCTGTACGTCAGGATGAGATGAAGATGTCTGCAGATGAGGTGAACAAGATACTGAATGATGTGCAGTTGATGAAAGGGAAACAGGAGACCATCGACTCGAGAATCATCGCCATGAGACAGTAAGAGAGGATCCTTAACAGAACAGTGACCTGACCTTTTATCAGTGACCTGACCTGTTATCAATGACCTGACCTGTGACCTGACCTGTTACTAATGACCTGACCTGTGACCTGACATGTTATCAATGACCAGATAATGACCTGACCTGTTATTAATGACCTGACCTGTGACCTGACCTGTTGTTAATGACTTGACCTGTTATGAATGACCTGACCTGTGACCTGACCGGTTGTTAATGACCTGACCTGTTATAAATGACCTTATAATGACCTGACCTGACCTGTTGTTAATGACCTGACCCGTTATTAATGACCTGACCTGTGACCTGACCTGTTGTTAATGACTTGACCTGTTATGAATGACCTGACCTGTGACCTGACCGGTTGTTAATGACCTGACCTGTTATTAATGACCTGATAATGACCCGACCTGTTGTTAATGACCTGACCTGTTGTTAATGGCCTGACCTGTGACCTGATCTGTTGTTAATGACCTGACCTGTTATTAAGGACCTGACCTGTGACCTGACCTGTTGTTAATGACTTGACCTGCTATGAATGACCTGACCTGTGACCTGACCGGTTGTTAATGACCTGACCTGTTATTAATGACCTGATAATGACCCGACCTGTTGTTAATGACCTGACCTGTTATTAATGACCAGATAATGACCTGAACTTTTGTTAAATGACCTGACCTGTTATTAATGACTTGATAATGACCTGACCTGTTGTTAATGACCTGACCTGTTATTAATGACCAGATAATGACCTGAACTTTTGTTAATGACCTGACCTGTTATTAATGACTTGATAATGACCTGACCTGTCGTTAAAGACCTGACCTGTTGTTAAAGACCTGACCTGTTATTAATGACCAGATAATGACCCGACCTGTTGTTAATGACCTGACCTGTTGTTAATGGCCTGACCTGTTATTAATGGCTTAATGACCCGACCTGTTGTTAATGACCTGACCTGTTATTAATGACTTGATAATGACCTGAACTTTTGTTAATGACCTGACCTGTTATTAATGACTTGATAATGACCTGACCTGTTGTTAAAGACCTGACCTGTTATTAATGACCAGATAATGACCTGACCTGTTGTTAAAGACCTGACCTGTTATTAATGACCAGATAATGACCTGACCTGTTATTAATGACCAGATAATGACCTGACCTGTTATTAATGACCTGACCTGTGTTTGCCAGTGAGAACGAGGCCTTGTGGAGAGAGGTTGCCAGTCTGAGACAGAAACACTCTCAGCAGCAGAAGGTCGTCAACAAGGTCAGTTATTCTGTTGATTTTATTTTAAGATCAGTGAATGTCCTAATCCATACATATAATTATCAATAATGTTTATATATGTGATGAATTTAATATAATAATCAATAATGATTATAGTATAATGATTTTACTCTAATAATCATTAATGATAATATATGATGATTATAATATAAACAATATATATGATATAATAACCAATAATAATTATGATTATACATTATACATTATATGATCATTAATCATGATGATATATGATGATTGTAATATATTCAATAATGATTATATATGTATGTGATGATTATAATACAATCATTAATGGATACATAATGGTTATAGTTTAATAATCATTAATGATTATATATGATGATTATAATATAACATTAACTAATGATTATATATATGATCATAATATAATTATCAATAAAGATTATATGTGATGATAATTACACACTGCCTGGCCCAAAAAAAAAGTTGCCACCAAATAAAAGGTCACACACTCTTATATTTTTTTGGACCGCCTTCAGCTTTGATGACAGCATTCTCTGTGGCTTTGTTTCGATAAGCTTCTGCAATGTCACAAGATTTATTTCCATCCAGTGTTGCATTAATTTTTCATCAAGATCTTGTACTGATGATGGGAGAGTCTGACCACTGCACAAAGCCTTCTCCAGCACATCCCAAAGATTCTCAATGGGGTTAAGGTCTGGACTCTGCGGGGGCCAATCCATGTGTGAAAATGATGTCTCATGCTCCCTGAACCACTCTTTCACAATTTGAACCTGATGAATCCTGACATTGTCATCTTGGAATATGCCCGTGCCATTAGGGAAGAAAAAATCCATTGATGGAATAATCTGGTCATTCAGTAAATTCAGGTAGTCAGCTGACCTCATTCTTTGGGCCATAATGTTGCTGAACCTAGACCTGACCAACTGCAGCAGCCCCAGATCATAGCACTGCCCCCACAGGCTTGGACAGTAGGCACTAGGCATGATGGGTGCATCACTTCACCTGCCTCTCTTCTTACCCTGATGCTCCCATCACTCTGGAACAGGGTAAATCTGGACTCATTAGACCACATGACCTTCCTCCAGTCCTCCAGAGTCCAATCTTTATGCTCCCTAGCAAACTGAAGTTAGCCTTACTGATTAGTGGTTTTCTTAAGGCTACACAGCTGTTCAGTCCCAATCCCTTGAGTTCCCTTCACATTGTGTGTGTGGAAATGCTCTTACTTTCACTATTAAACACACCCCTGAGTTCTGCTGTTGTTTTTCTTTGATTTGATTTGGCCAAACGTTTAAGTGATTGCCGATCACCATCATTCAGGATTTTTTTCCAAACACATTTCTTCCTTGAAGACGATGGTTCCCCACTATCCTTCCAGTTTTTAATTATGCGTTGGACAGTTCTTAACCCAATTTTAGTAGTTTCTGCAATCTCTTTCTCTGCTTGATGCATGACAATGATTTGACCCTTCTTAAACAGACTAACATCTTTTCCACGACCACAGGATGACATGGTTGTTTTAGAAATGAGAAGCTGCTCATTGCATTATACTATAATTATCAATAATGATTATATATCATGATTATTATATCAATTATTATTATATATGATGATTAAAATACAATAATCATTAAAGATTATATATATGATGATTATAATATAATGATCAATAATGATTTTATATATATATTTATATGTGTGTGTGTATATATGTTATGGCTGTCACCATATTTGATCTTCTCCTCAGGATTCTCATGCACAGGAAATATCCCAATAACCATATTATCATCTTTTTAATGTTTTCATGCAGAAATCTCTGAGGGATGTTTCTTCTCTGATTTAATTACAGTCTGCCAACTCTGTAACAACCTGAGTGCTTCGTTATTCTTCAGTTTTGTTAAGCTGTGGTTAAAAACTCTATTTCCTGTCACAGTCAGTCAGATACTTTCAAAATAAAAGCACTGACTGATAAGTACAGATGAAGCCTTGGTGGAGCTTTAAGTGCAGGAGTCTATCAGCAGGTTTGCTGAAGCGTTTTTAGCAGCGAGACATCAGTTCAAGCTCACACTGCTGCTGTGTTAATGGTTTCAACAGAGACTTAACGCCTACAATCCAGCACATAGTCTGTGTCAGAGCTACAGATGGACACTCTGCAAAGCCAACGCCTCAACTCACAGAGCTTCTCGTCCATTACCCTAATGTACATAACCAGTGCTGCCCTGAATCCACACATATGAAACTAACAAGAGCATGACCACCACTCTCTCTTTCTCCAGCTCATCCAGTTCTTGGTGTCTCTGGTCCAGTCCAACAGGATCATGGGAGTCAAGAGGAAACTGTGAGTTCTCTGAGTTTGATTATAGTCCTGGGTAGACCAGCATACAGTGCCATGAAAAAGTATTTGCCCCCTTCCTGATTTGTTACTTTTTTTCATATTTGTCACATTGAAATGTTTCAGATCATCACACAAATTTTAACATTAGACAAAGATAACCTGAGTAAATACAAAATGCAGTTTTAAATGATGATTTTATTTATTAAGGGAAAAAAGCTTTCCAAACCTACATGACCCTATGTGAAAAAGTAATTGCCCCCTCTTGTTAAATCATGAGTTAACTGTGATTAATCACATTTTTTAGAAAGCTGAGCTCAATTTCACTGAACACACGCAGACCTGATTACTGCCAGACCTGTTGAATTAAGAAATCACTTAAATCGAACCTGTCTGACAGTGAAATAGGCTGCAAGATCTCAAAAAGAAACACATCATGCCACGATCCAAAGAAATTCAAGAACAAATGAGAAACAAAGTGAATGAAATCTATCAGTCTGTTACAAAGCCATTTCTAAGGCTTTAGGACTCCAGTGAACCACGGTCAGAGCCATTATCCACAAATGGAGAAAACTGGGAACAGTGGTGAACCTTCCCAGGAGTGGACGGCCTACCAAAATTACACCAAGGGCACAACGACGACTCATCCAGGAGGTCAAAAAGAACCAGAACAACAACCCAGAACAACATCTCCTGGTCGTTCCAAAGTCGAGACTCAAAACTAAAGGTAACAGAGCTTTCTCCATCAGAGCTCCTCCACTTTGGAACGACCTGCCAGAGGAGATAAGGCGTGCCGAGTCTGTCAATTCTTTTAAGTCACTTTTAAAAACTCACTTTTACAGACTTGCTTTTATGTGATGCCATCTTTTATCTTTTACCTTTTATCTTTTTTCTTTTGTTTTTTATCTTTTATCTCTTTTATTTCTTATTTTCTGTTTTACTGTCTTTTAGCTTTTCTCTATCAGCATTGCTCTTATCATTTTACCTCCTAACTCTTTTAAGTCCTTTTTATTTACATTTTCTATGCAATGTTTCATATTAATGCCATGACTTACTTTTAATTCAGATTTTATCTAATTATGCTTCACTTTTGTTCCACTTTTAATCCTTATATAGATAACCTTTTTAGTCTTTTTGTCGTTTTATCTCCTGCTCATGTCTGTTGTTTTATACTCACTGCTATCATTATTACTATTTTATTGTCATTACTAATATTGTCCTTTTCACATCCTTTTTACTTTTTTGTTTTTCTCCTCACCCCCTTTTTACTTTTTCTTATTGTTTTTATTTCGGTCCTCATGGTCTCATTTTACATTGCATGGTTCTTGTATTGTCTGGGTTCTTACAACATAACGTGTTTATCTGTAACAGTGCCTTGATTTAAACTGGGCTTTTTGTTTTGTATTTTGTTTTAATTTCCTTTTGTGCTCTTGTGATTGCTATCTGTATGTTCTTGTCTGATTGTCAAAGCACTTTGTAAACCACTGTTTTTAAAAAGTGCTATACAAATAAAGTTATCATTATCATTATTATTATTATTATTATTATTATTATCTAAAGGACTGCAGGTCTCACCTGCCTCAGCTAAGGTCAGAGTTCATGACTCAACAATAAGAAAGAGACTGAGCAAAAATGTCATCATGGGAGAGCTCCAAGGCCAAAACCTCTGCTGACCAAAAAGAACACAAAGGCTCGTCTCACATTTGCCAAAAAACATCTTGATGATCCCCAAGACTTTTGGAAAAATATTCTGTGGACTGACGAGACAAAAGTTGAACTTTTTGGAAGGTGTGTGTCCCGTTACATCTGGCGTAAAAACAACACAGCATTTGATAAAAAGAACATCATAGCAACAGTCAGACATGGTGGTGGTAGTGTGATGGTCTGGGGCTGCTTGGCTGCTTCAGGGCCTGGATTACTTGCTGTGATTGATGAAACCATGAATTCTGCTGTCTACCAGAAAATCCTGAAGGAGAACGTTCGGCCATCAGTTCGTGACCTCAAGCTCAAGCTCACTTGGGTTCTGCAACAGGACAACAACTCGAAACACACTAGCAAGTCCACCTCTGAATGGCTTAAAAAAAATAAAATTAAGGTTTTGAAGTGGCCGAGTCAAAGTCTGGACTTAATCCAATTGAGATGCTGTGGTGTGACCTTAAACGGGCAGTTCATGCTCGAAAACCCTCCAATGTGGCTGAGTTAAAACAATTCTGCACAGAAGAGTGGGCCAAAATTCCTCCACAGCGATGTGAAAGACTCATCACCAGTTATCACAAATGCTTGATTGCAGTTATTGCTGCCAAGGGTGACACAACCAGTTATTAGGTTCAGGGGGCAATTGCTTTTTCACATAGGGTCATGTAGGTTTGGAGAGCTTTTTTCCCTTAATAAATAAATAAATAAAATCATCATTTAAAAACTGCATTTTGTATTTACTGAGGTTATCTTTGTCTAATGTTAAAATTTGTGTGATGATCTGAAACATTTAAGTGTGACAAATATGCAAAAAGATAAGAAATCAGGAAGGGGACATAATACTTTTTCATGGCACAGTAGATCATGAATGGAGCGGTTGAAGTCCTGGGTAGACTAGTATAGATCATAAATGGAGCTGTCTAAATCCTGGATAGACCAATAAATCCAGTGGTTGGACCATCTGAAGTCTTGCATGGAGGAGTTAAAGTCCTGGAGGGAGATGTTTTGAGTGCTGGATGGTCAGTGAAAGACCCATGGTTGACTAGTTCAAGTCTCTGATGAAATGGTCTGGACCAGTTTTAATCCTGGAAAGACTGTTAAAAGTCTGGGACGGGTTGGTGTAAGTCCTGAATGGGCCATTGAGAGTCCTATAGGAGAAGTTCAGGTTTTGTGTATGACGTGTTCCTTCTGTCTGCAGGCCGTTGATGCTGAATGACTCCAGCTCCGCCCACTCCATGCCCAAATACAGCCGGCCATTCCCATTGGAGCACATGCAGGTACACTGACTGTTCATGAGCAGAGGGGTATTTCCCAAAACCTAGATAGGGGATTAAGCGGGGGTTTTCTACTTATCCTGGATGAATTTAGCTGTGATTTGGTTTCACGAAAGTGGAGGCACATAAGTTACCATGGAGATTTATTCTGAGCAGCTAGCCTGCTCCTGACCAGGCTAACAGGCAGGCTTAGATAATCCCGCTGTTCAGTCAGCAGCTCTCTCTTCTAAACCAGCAGGTTTCTTACAGTTATAATAATGATAGCAACTATAAGAGGTATAGGAATGATAATAATAATAATACATTTAATTTAAAAGTACTTTTCAAAGAACTCAGAGGGAATTTAAAATGAGGAGGAAAAGAAAAACAGGATTTAAACCAAAAACAAACACAAATCACATGAGTAACTTGAGCAAATTATTAAGATATCCCATATTTTTGTGTATTTTGTTTCTGTTTTTTTTCCCAATTAATACAAATTACTTTTGTTTACATTTTTAATAACAAGGATAAATATTCTGAAGACTTTGAATCATCTTGTTATTAGAATGGGAATATTTTACAATAATTTACAAAGTACATCATAAAACGTCCTCGCTTCCCTCTATGAGAAAATGAGATTTAATTCACACTTAGACAAATGGAAATGTAATGGAAATGTTCTTTATTTATACAGCCCTTTACAACAACCCTTTCGGTGAACCAAAGTGCTTTACAATAGATAGAAAATAAAAAGGAATAAATAAAAACAATGAAAGGCAATAAAAGCAATTAAAAAATAAAAGTAATAAAACAGAAAAAGTACGATACAATAAAATAAAGTTAAAGTGTCACCATGCTACTGGTATAATAAGCCATCCCAAATAAATACGTTTTCAGTCTAGGTTTGAAAGGCCCAGGTCAGAAATAAGACACATTTCGACAGGGATCTTGTCCCAGAGCCTGGGAGCAGCAATGGAAAAGGCAAGCTTCAGACTTCTGCTACATCTCTGAGCTGTGTCACATCCAGAAGTTTGCCGATGACAAAGCTGTGGTTGGATGAAGCAGGGACAACAGAGAGGAGAACAGGAGCCTAGTGAGGGACTTTGCTGTCTGGTGCCACACAAACCACCTACAGCTCAACACCTCGAAGACAAAGGAGATGCTCATCGACTTTGGGAAGTCCAGACCAAGACCATGACCAGTTCTGAACGAGGGAGCTGAGGTGGAGGCTGTGGACTCCTATAAGTACCTCAGCCTGTGTCTGGACAGCAAACTGGACTGGATGACCCACACTGACCACCTGAACAGGAAGGGACAGAGCAGGCTGTACTTCCTGAGGAGGCTGTGGTCTTTTAACATCTGTGGGAAACTCCTGCGGATGTTTTACCAGTCTGTGGTAGCCAGTGTCCTCTTTTACTCTGTGGTGTGCTGGGGGGCAGCACATCCAGGCTGGAGATACTGATCAGACGGGCCGGCTCTGTGGTCGGCATGAAGCTGGACTCTCCAGTGACGGTAGCAGAGAAGAGGACACTGGACAAACTGCTGGACATTTTGGATGATGCCAGTCACCCTCTGCATATCTAATCTAATCTAATCTAATCTTATCTAATCTAATCTAATCTAAACAACTTTGTTTAAGACCCGATGTTCACAAAAGTGTGTTTGTGTACAAGCAAATTGTTTCTGAATGTTTGTTTGTGTTTTCAGGCAGCAGCCTCTCTGTTCTCAGGTGACTCCCCCATGTCCTCTGGACCAATCATCTCTGACATAACAGACGTAGCCACGCCCACAGCACAGGATGCAGGCAACGCTTGGACAGATGCAGGGTAAGACGATATCTGGGTGGACAAGCTGGGACACTCAGAGACACAAATACGAAGAAATTGACCTTTTTTTTCAACAGAGAGAAAAAAACTTAAGTCCTGATGTGTGACTGCCCAAATCATAAAGGAGTGTCATAAGATGGAGGACGCGTCGTGTAACTGCCTCCACAGTCTCTCACAACCAATCCTGTGTGTGCTTCCCCTGCAGAGAGAGCCAGTCAGCTGTCAAGCAGGAGCCGTCCAGCCCTGATGTGGAGGTGGTTCCTGTTCTGGAGGGCGGAGCTCCATATGTGGACACGCCCCTTTCCCCCACCACCTTCATCAACTCCATCCTGCTGGAGAACGAGATACAGCCAACGCCCAACAGCTCCGCCCCAGGCACAGGTAACATCCCTGCCCCCCTGACAGGTAGAGCTCCGCCCCCTAGCCCAGGTGACATCCCTGCCCCCCTGACAGGTAGAGCTCCGCCCCCCTAGCCCAGGTAACATCCCTGCCCCCCTGACAGGTAGAGCTCCGCCCCCTAGCCCAGGTAACTCTGTTAAATGTTGGCTGTGAGTCTTCTTCTGCTGTTCAGTTCATAACTTCGTCTCTTTCTTCTTCTTCATCGCTCAGTCAGTCCCATCATTCTGATGAGCCCCCCTTCCACTGGGCCCCGCCCACAAACACCAGCTGGCCAATCTCTGTCCTCAGCATCAATACCCACCTCAGCCTCCATCCCCTGCCCCGCCAAAGCCCCTCAAAAATGTCAGACTGTCGCCTGCATCGACAGGTGAGTCTGTAAGGGGCCCTGCAGTGTCCCTCAGTGTGTTTTATGTCTCTTCCAGTGATGCAGCACTTCTGTGGACAAGACAAAAGACCATCTGGGCATCTGTATGGCTCCAGTAAAGCCCCACCCCCAACAGACCTACCAGTGTGACGTCATACCATTTCCATCAGCAGTTTTAGCCCCGAAGGGGACTGAAGAATGAATGCGGAGTTGTTGAAAACTTGTTGCAGAGCAGCAGAACTAACCAAAAATCACGGAGTAGATCTGTCAACCAATCAGAGCAGACCAGGCCCAGGGGTGAAAGGGAGCCTTAGTGACAGGAGCTCCATCAAAGCGTCTCAGTCGGAGAGGGAATAGTGGTGGATCAGGAGAACTCAGGAGGTTAAACTAAGATATCAGTGATGGTGAAGATACTCCAGCAGTCCCCAAAGATGAAGATCTGAACCTGAGAGAAGGAGAAACACAAGCTCTGACTTGACACGACATCCAGAACAAACAAACAAAGATCCAGAACAGCAAACAAACTAACAAAGATCCAGAATAACAAACAAACAAACAAAGATACAGAACAACAGACAAACAAACAAACAAAGATACAGAATATCCCTTTCTAAGAAATACAATCACATTTTGGTATGTTGCACAAAAACATGTAGGGGATTTACCCCAATTGTCTCAATTTACTACTATTTGGAGTAATGAGAAGTTTATACCAGGCAGAGAGGACGGAGGATTTAAGTTGTGGAGTATGAAAGGTATTCAGAAAGTAAGGGATCTTTATGTAGATGGAGTTTTGCTTACTTTTGATCAATTATGCGAGAAATATCAAATAACTACAAAACTTTTCTTTAAATATTTACAGTTTAAAAACTTCATGTTATCAAATTCTGGGCGGATTATGTGTACTCCATCTTTGACAGAAATAGAGAAGATAACCCTGGATAATTTGGAGAATAAAGGTCACATCTCTAAATATTACAGTGTATTAATGTCTAATGCCACAGAGTCAACACTAGACAAACTTAATGCCTGGAGAAACGATATGCAAGAAGATACTGATGAAGCAGACTGGAATGATGCTTGTTTAAATGCACAGAAACAGACAATTAATACATGATTGAAATTACTTTAATATAAATGGTTGACAAGAATGTACATAACTCCTGTCAAACTTGATCATATGTTGGCCAATATCCCAGATGTTTGTACTAAATGTGTCAATGAAAGGGTGCTCTTATCCTCTGTCTATGGAAATGTCCAAAGATCCAGGACTTTTGGAAAGGTGTTGTAAAATGTTTGTCAGAGGTTTTTAAAACAAAAGTTCCTTTAAATGTCAAACTCTGTGTGCTTGGAATATTTCCAGTGGATTTTACACAAACAGACCAAACTTATAGATGTTGGACTTCTACAAACAAGGAGAGCTATTGAACTATGTTGGAAAAGTATGGATGCTCCTACACTGAAAATGTGGACAAGGAAACTTTCAGAGCATATTGGTTTGGAGAGACTAACGTACACTGTTAAAGGCAAACGGAGGGAATTTGTCCAGCTCTGAGAACCATATATGAACGTTAGAGAAGCCAGGAATATAGGCTTCACCTGAATGGTAATGTAAAAAAAAAAATTACATATATATATATATATTTATATCAGGGTTTCCACTCATCCTGGAAAACCTGGAAAATGATACACCAATTTTCCAGTCATGGAAAATGAGGAAAAAAGTAAAATGTCCTGGAAAAGTTTGAATTGTCCTGGAAAATTTTTAAGCTTCCTTCTACCTTGTTAGTGAACAAAAATCAAACATAGGAAATGAAGTACAAATGTAAATATAATAATGCAAGTTAAGGAATAAAATATAAAAAATTAAAACAATGGTGACAAAAAGCAATTATAAAAATGGAAAAATAAAATTTAGGCTACTTAAACAGTAAATCAACAAAATATATTATTATAAAAAAAGCAGAGTAAACAAAGAAAAAAAGAATAAACAATAAATTTATAATAGTTAGACACTACATAAAAGCCAGACTAAAAAGATTGCTAGCAGACAATGTTCATGCCTGAGAGATAGAAATAAATAAATTTTAAGTTCAATATGATACGGTGGAGCTACCTAGAGATATTGGTTATCACCCTTTAATCTTGTTTTTTAGAAGGCTAGATTAACCTGAGAATTGCCCACACCAATATTGTAACGGGGAAAAATGTCCTGGAAAAAGATTTCTAGAAAAGAGTGGGAACCCTGATATATATATATATATATATATATATATATATATATATATATATATATATATATATATATATATATATATATATATATATATATATATTTATTTATATATGTGTGTATATGTGTGTGTGTGTGTATGTATGTATGTGTGTGTGTGTATGTATGTATGTATGTATGTGTGTGTGTGTATGTATATATGTGTATATATATATATATACATATATATAATTTTATTATTTTTACATCTGTTTTTATATCTGTGTGCAGGTTGAGTGTGGGAATGTGAGTATGTGTGGTTTGTTAATGTATGTATGGGTTTAGGGCCTGGGTTTGTTCAGCTGTTGCTGTGTGTTTTATGTTATATCTTGTGTTTGTAGAAAATGCCAATTCAAATATTGGGGAAAATTATAACAAACCTCCAGAACAACAACCAAGCAAATCTACATATGAACAAACAGACAAACTTTTATCCTAATGATCTATCAGTTCATCATTGTTTGTCTTTTTAAGTCCTTTTCACTGATTGGTTAACTGTGATTGGTTCCAGGGCATCTTGATAACTTTTTTTTTTTATTTGCATAGCACTTTTTAAAAACAGAGGTTTACAAAGTGCTTTGACATACAGGCAGGAACATACCGACGGCAAACTGCCCTCTGGCCATGAATTGAGGCCCTTTTCCTGTCATAAGAACCAAGGCAATACAAGAACCCTGCAATGTAAAATGTGACCATGAGGACCAAAATAAAAGCTAAAAACTTCAAATCAGTAAGAAAAAGAAAAGGCAATATAAAGGGGGTGAACGCAGAGAACAGTAGAACAAATATAAAAAGACTTATTGCCTGCCATATGGGTGGGCATTTTACCCAGAATGCACTGTTTTATTGAAGGCTGTGGGAGCAGACGCCACTGAGTTTGAGTTGAATTGTTAATCTGACGACCGGGAAGTAACCTTTGCCCAGTCAGCTGTGTCATTAATCACCCTGTGCTTCCCTCAGACCCCGCCCCCCTCCCCCTGCAGGTGGAGTATCACCTGAGGTTTGGCGCCTTGTACCAACACACTGTGACGAGTAAATCAATCATTCTATAGATCTATAACATCCAGAATATACACACAGCCTGCTGTTCAGGCTGCAGAACACACAGGAACACGAAGGGTTAATTTACATGTGTGATTAAATTCTGCCTGTCTGTCTGTTACCTGTCCGTGTGTCCTCCAGGTCTGCTCTGTCCGATCATGTGGAGAGCATCGACACCGACCTGGAGAACCTGCAGAGCATCCTGAACACGCAGAGCTTCAGCTTCGACACCTCGCCGCTCATGGACGTACGTCCCCATACAGACCAACGTGCCTTCATACGGAGTATTTACATGTGCAGGTTATATGGTTTAGGAAACTTATAATGTCCAAGAGAACATCTCTGTCTCTAATAAATGGTCCTGTTGATCAGTTTAAGTGGACACTCAGTGACGAGGCATTAAACCACTCTGGTACATGGTTATGGACAAATATCAGCAACAGTGTTCATGACTGTGGATGCCATACTGCCCAGATATATCCTGCATCTCCTTTAGTTTGTGAAATGTAGTAAATACTCCATGATATTATTATCCATTCTCTTTTATCACAATCATACCAAGCAGAAATAAGATAGAAATGAGAACAGATAAAAAACCACCAAACAACAGTAAGCAAAGCCCAGTCCCCTGACTCGGTGTCTGTGATCAGATCCACCTCACCATGCTCCGATCTTCAGTGTCTGTGCTCGGCCCAATCAGAGTCCTTTAGAGCAGGAAGAGGCGGAGCTATGAGAGAGACGACAGCAGGAAGTGACTGCTGCTTGTACAGGGATTAGCATAGATGCTAACAGCAGCAGTTTATCAGATCTAGACCACATTTCTTTATTAAATGATGAACAAACACTGAGAGCACTTTTCTGTGGTCAGGATGTTGTCGCTCCGCCTCAGACTCGTGTTGTCGGAGTTTGTTTTGGCTCACGTGCTGTCCTTTACACCGCAGCTGCAGCACCCACCTGCTACATTATCTGATCGGCCTGTAATGAACGTGATTGACAGAAGGACCTTCCAGTCGCCTACTGGGTATGCTCTGAAAGGCTCTGCCCTTCCCAAACGCTTCCTGTGGGCTCCTGGTGGGTCAGGTGAAGGTGCAGTCCGGTCCTCTCCGTGAGGCCACCGCTCTAAGGTCAGCGGTGCAGGTACAGACCAGGAGAGGACAGCAATCGGTCATAAAACTCAGACGCACCTGTCCTAGCTCTGTCTGACTTGGAATAATTATCAACCAGTCAACACTCCTCAAATCCCAGGGTTAAAACTGGGACTTAGGACAGTTCAGAGCAAGCAAACACCTGGAAGGTTCCACAGGTGAGCAGATTCATTGGTAACAGATGATAGATGATTTTGTCTTGACAGGACAAAATAGCTTAAACGGCTCAGCCAATCACAGTCCAGCATGGAGCGAGGTGCTCTGCTGCATGAAGCGTGTAGAACAGTACTCCAACTGTATATGGACGACTTTCCTCGGTAGATATTTGGTTTGAAGATTTCCACATCATCAGGAGGTCCAGGCAGTCTAGAGACATCTCTGCATACACACAACGATAAAACAAACAAAGAACAAGGAATGTCGTGACCTCCATGACCATAAGGCTGGATACTTGAGTGCATTCAGAAGTGTTGTTGAACATATGGAGAGGGTTTTTGTTTTTCAGTCTGGACCTCAGATCATCTGTCACCATCTAACCACGGCCCTGTTTGTGTGTCACAGTTCTTCAGCAGTCCCGTTTCACCGGAGGACATCGACCTCGCCTCTGTGGTCAATGTGAGTAAAAACAAGCTCTTATTTTGAAAAAATATTCTGTGTCTGCACTTCATTGCTGATGATTTCCTGGAGAAATTGTGGTAGTATGTCTTTACATAGATGTAGAAGTTGTCTATGTAGATGTTCACCAAATGAAAAACTGTTAGGCTAAATTATCATCAGGGCATCAGCCTGACCCGCAGACAGTCGCACTGAGTACTGATCAGGAGATGATCCTTTTAGATGCTGCTGATGATGTGGTGTAAAAGTTTGATCTGTCTGATTTGATTTGGTTTAAAGAAACACTAATCAACAAAAACTTTCGATACAGACCGTCAATGGACTGATGGACTCAAAGGCAGCTAAACTACTTTAGTCCCGCCCGCATAAAGATGACAAAACTGCTTTGGTCTGACTGTGATGCGATTATCTGGCTGTGATGTCATTATCAGACTGTGATGTCATTGTCTGACTGTGATGTCATGGTCTAACTGTGATGTCATTGTGTCCTGTCAGCTGCTGTCAGAGGATGCCCCTAAAGGAAGTGATGTCAGCAGCAACAGTAACCGCAAAGGTAACTTCCTGTTGTTTACCCATGTGGCCCCTCCCCTTTGATTGACAAATTGTCACAGTAATCTTCATCTTCTCCCTGATTGGTCCAGGGAAGCAGCTGGTGCAGTACTCGTCCACACCTGTACATATGACTGAACCAGTCAGCTCAGGGGAGGGCGGGGCCGACCTGCCCTCACTGCTGGAGCTGGAGGCGGAGCCTTTCCTCAGCCCAGACATGCCCACTGATGACCCGTCAGTTACCCTGCTTAGCCACGCCCCCTCAAATTCTGACCTCTGACATCATCAGGAGGGGAAGGGGTACAGCAAGGGATTTATCTGTCACCTTAGCAACAGGACAGTAGATGATGGGATGGATCAGCTGTCAATCAGCCAGTAGATCAAAAGTCATACTTTATTTTTATTATATTAACCTTGACATCATTATATCCTTCTTCTTCTTCTGCTGTTTTCTTTTAGCCTTTGTTTCTTCTTTTGTTTATTTTAGCTTGTGTGTCTTCTACTATCTCATTGTAGCCTGTTTTCTTCTTCTTCTGTTTATTGTTTTTATTGTTTGTTCTTCTGTGCTGTTCAGACACCTGTGGCTGCATTCATAGCTGCAGGTGTTATGGTCATAGTGGATGATGTCAAAGTCTGTGCAGGGATGGAGGTTTGAGTGCAGTTCAGAATCCGTCTGTTTTTTTAAACCCAAAGTCTGAGCTGATGAAGGCTGCTGTCGAGTCTGGTCGGTCATTTAACCACATGCTCTGTCTCCTTCCAAGACGACGAAATCAACCATCATTCACTTTAAGGGGGAACACAACCAAGAAGACATAGAACATGAAACAACATGGATGAACCCTGAAGAACATGAATGAACACTGAAAAACAACATTTTTGATCAGATAAAATCAAATTAAATGGCTTCCTGGAGTGTTCTTTGGGTAAAATAAAGTTTCTGTGATGAACTGCTGTTGCAGTGGTTCAGTCTTCGTTCTGCAGTCCGACAGTCGTATTAGTTAAAAGGATTCACTAAGTCCATGACCAGCAGGTAGACTCCATTCTTTTGACTGTGGGTGCAGTAACAAGGAAGAGACGGGCAGAGCTCGTCCACCGCTAATAGCTCAGCTCAAACACATGGAGTCAATGGGAAGTGTTAGCCTGCCTCTGCCTACAGTCATCAGTTAAGTCAGATAAACTCTTCAGCAGCTCTAAACGGTCCGGTGTGCCTGTTACATTATCTTCCACTGTCGTTATATTATCTTCTTCTACTTCAACACAGAGGCTTTGCTTTGTTGACCTAAGCTAGTTAGTGGTGGGCAAGCTCTGCCCGTCTCTTCCTAATTGCTGCACGCACAGTCGAAAGAACGCTGTGTATCTGCTTGTCATGGACTTGGGACTGAGGCAAGACTCGAAAAGAAAGAAAACATTGGCAGATCCCTTTGAATATGAAGGGCAGCTGGATAAAGTTAGTTAGCCTAAACAAGACGTATTATTACATCATGATGCTTTTACGGCCGCCCTGGTTAAATGAGGCAACAGTTAATGGGTGCCTGTGACCTCAGCTGCTGTTTCCTGTGCCGCAGGCGTTTATGCTTCTTTTTGCGTAGTGCAGCATTTCAGAGCATAGCACCCTGAACAGAAAAACAAGCTCAGTCTGAGGCGCGACCTGCTGCTGTGTCCAGTGCTCAGTTCAGCTTTTTGAGCGGCGCTGTGCTTGTTTGGGTCGGTCTTCATCCTCCAGTCAGATCAGCCAGGTGAAAGTCCCCCAAGCTTCAGAATCAGTTCAGTGAATTAAAAAGATCCATGATCCTGTCATCTCGCCCTCAATGACCAATCAAAATTGGTCATTGGAACACAAGGAACACAAGTCCAGTGTAGTGGTCCAACTAGTGACCGTGTAAATTGGTGTCAGTCTGTTGACTCCATCCGTGGGTCTGTCTTTGGCTGTATGTTGTCACAGTGAAGCACCGGAGTCGCCCTGTGTTTAACATTGATCAGCACAGTCAGCTGATAGTCACCATTTAACACTGTCACTCTTTAGACCACAACACCTGTACATAATGTAGAAACAGAGCTCAGGCTTCAGTGTCAGTTTGGTCAGGGCTGGAGAACTTCTCTTCATCAGTGAAGACCACAGAACATTTCTACTCCCCACTGACAGGTCCGTGACGGAGTTGGATTGTTCTGAGCACCCGCCCACTCCATCATCTGATTGGCCCGTCCTGAATGTGACTGACAGGACAGTCTAATCACCTCCAGGTATGTTCATGGAGGTCCCCGTCTATGATGGACCAGTGAAACATCTCCTGCCGACATATGGACCAGTCTGCCTGGAGCGTTGTCAGATCTAACAGCTGTAGGATGACCTTTGACCTCAGCTTGCAGCAGCCCTGTTAATGACTGAAGTGTGGGGGGTAGGACTGATCAGGACTAAGGATGTCCATCCCTCGTCCAGTGTGACCCAGCTGTGCTGTGTCCTGCATGCTGATTGGCTGTTTTTCAGTTTTAAATGTTTGTGAGAAAAAGAGACTATTTTTGGAAAAGTTTATAATGAACAACTGACTGCTGTTACCATGGAGATTATTGACTTCAGACTGTTGATACACACTCTGGATCAAATGTACGGTTTCAGTCACAGTCGGAAAAATGATTCAAATGAAATAAAGTTTAAAAAAAAAGACTCAATTATTGTTTGTCTGTCTGTGATATATCTGTGATATATCTGTCTGTGATCTATCTGATGGGGCTCAGATCATCTCAAACTGGTTTATTTACTGTACTCCAGTGGCCTCCACAGTCTCCATATCTCAGTCCAACAGAGCACTTTGGGATGTGGTGGAGCAGGAGATTCTCATCATGGATGTTCAGACAAATCTGCAGGACCTGGATGAGAGAGGTGTACTTAATAAAATGGCAATCAGTCAACATGGCAGCCAACACGTGAGAGTTTTAATGGCATCACTCTCAGCCATGTGACATTAACATGTTATTACAATGTTTAAAAACACATAGGCTCACCTTCAACGTGTTATAAGTATGTTTATAAACACTCAGGCTCAGCTTTAACGTGTTATTAGTATGTTAATAAACACAGGCTCACTTTTAACATGTTATTAGTATGTTTAAAAACACACAGGCTCACCTGTAACATGTTATTAGTATGTTTAAAAACATAGGCTCACCTTCAACGTGTTATTAGTATGTTTATAAACACCCCAGCGGGCACTGTGACATCAATTTGATGTTGAAGATTGGTCAAGATTTTGACTACCATTATAAATAGCCTACAGAAGCTTTGACCTCCTCATGGTTGTAAAAAGATCCAACCAAAGGATCGATCTCACATCCAATTACTGCATTATACATTGTTAATCAATATATTTGACATCAAAACAACGTTGCTGCACAAAACTTGACATCAAATTGACATTGACTTGATGTCTAAAACCAGGCATTGAATTGATGTCACATTGATGTCCCAATAAAACTACTCAAGTTGAAGCATTTTGCAGTGGGTGTGATTTTTTTGTTCTTTCAGTAGGGATGATAACAAACAGAAGACTTGGCAACTAGCATAAGGCTATTAAACTCTCAGTCTAAATATTTATGCAGAAAATACATCAACCAACATCAGGCACTTAGTAGTATACAATCTCAAGAGTGGCTGGTTAGCTCAACTGGTAGAGTGATGGGTTAGCAAGTGGGTGGTGGGGGTTTGTATCCCAGTAAGGAGTGGAAGTTGTGTGGGTCCCTGTTTAGTCTTTTAGCGCTATTGTGTCGCCTGGGTTAACAAGTTCTGCGTCACAGTGCAGGATCTTTCCATCTGTGCATTTTTATTGTTTTTTTGGGTTTTTTTTTTACAAAAGTTTGACATAGAAATAATGTGAATATAACATCAATTAAATCATTATTTGACATATATCAAATTGATGTCAAAGGATTGATGTCATGTTGATTTACGTTTTTGACCAAATTATGATGACAATTTGATGTTGAATTGACATCAGGTGCCCACTGGGACACAGGCTCACCTTTATTATGTTATTAGTATGTTTATAAACACACAGGCTCACCTTTATTATGTTATTAGTATGTTTAAAAACACTCAGGCTCACCTTTACTATGTTATTAGTATGTTTATAAACACACAAGCTCAACTTTATTATGTTATTAGTATGTTTAAAAACACACAGGCTCACCTGTAACATGTCATTAGCATGTTAAAAAAACACTCAGGCTCAAATGTAACATGTTATTAGTATGTTTATAAACACACAGGCTCACCTTTAACATGTTATTAGCATGTTAAAAAAACACTCAGGCTCAAATGTAACATGTTATTAGTATGTTTATAAACACACAGGCTCACCTTTATTATGTCAGTAGTATGTTTATAAACACACAGGCTCACCTTTATTATGTTATTAGTATGTTTAAAAAAAACACAGGCTCACCTTTATTATGTTATTAGTATGTTTATAAACACACAGGCTCACCTTTATTATGTTATTAGTATGTTTATAAACACACAGGCTTACCTTTAACATGTCAAACATGGCCGCAAGCTGCCGCTAGGTGGGGCCGGCGGGAAACAAGTTTCGACTGTGACGTATGAGCTCTGACTGCGCATGCTTACACGTGCAGCTATGGAGGAGATCAACATTGAAAACACGCGGAGAGAACAGAGAGAAGAAGTGAAGAAAGAGAAGGAAAAGAGCGAGAAGAAGAGGAGAAGAGAGAGGGAGAAAGGAGAGGAGCAGGAGGACCGAGGGGAGGACGGAGGAGAGGACGGAGGAGAGGAGGAGGAAGAGAAGGAGGTGAGACACAGACGGGTTAGCCGTTAGCATGCTAACATAACGTCCTCAAAGGGGTACTTCTCAAACCTAGATAGACGATTAAGGGTTTTCCAGTTACCCTTGATTAATTTAGCTGTGATTTGGTTTCATGAAGGTGGAGGCATATAAGTTATCATGTAGATTTATTCTATGCAGCTAGCTTGCTCCAGACCAGGCTAACAGTTAGGCTTAACTAATCCTGCTGTTAGCCTGCTCCAGACCAGGCTAACAGGCAGGCTTAAGTAATCCTGCTGTTAGCCTGCTCCAGACCAGGCTAACAGGCAGGCTTAAGTAATCCTGCTGTTCAGTCAGCAGCTCTCTCCTCTAAACCAGCAGGTTTCTTACAGTTATAATAATGATGGTGACTATAAGAGGAATAGGAATGATAAAAATAATGCATTTAATTTAAAAGTACTTTTCAAAGAACTCAGAGAGAATTTAAAATGAGGATGAAAAAGAAAAATAGGACTTAAACCAAAAACAAACACAAATCACATGAGTAACCACTATAAGCTAATTATTAAGATATCCCATATTTTTGTGTATTTTGTTTTAGGGATTTGTCTCATTAATGCAAATTAGTTTTGTTTAGCTTTTCATAACAAGGATAAATATTCTTAAGATGTTGAATCATATTGACTATTTTGGCTGTGATATGATTACATGTGTCAAACGTGAAAAGCTGTTTTTTACTCAATCTCCTGTCAGTTATATAACTATATATATATATATATATATATATATATATATATATATATATATATATATATATACATATATAGATATAGATATAGATATTAAGGATGTACCAGTATGAAAATTTCATGTCACGGTTACTGTGACCAAAATTATCACAGTTATCATTATTATTGTGGTATTGTTGCAGTGTGTTCAAAATGTTTAAAAAGTACTTTTACACACACTGAAGTCCTTTAACCCCTTTAATAATATAACTATAGCAAGTCTTTTTTGTATTTTTTGTCAGTAAATGTGTCAGGAAATGTCCTTTGAGTAATTTTTTTCACCCTTTTTTTCCATGAGAAATAAAAGTAAACAGTTCTGGCAAGTATTTGTCATTATTATGTTATAAATGTTTAAACTGTGTGTAATTACAAGAAGATGTATTTCAACCATGGATAGAGAGATCATGCTAATGTCTACATTAACAACTATAATGATTATGAACTGGAATGGGGCTGAAGAAATGGTCAAATATGTGTTATGTCTGTAATTGTAGTTATTGAGGCTTCATGACTCCACAGCAGCAGGCAGTCTACACCAAGGATCCCAGACCATCTACAAGACCAGAGCCAGAGACAAGTCCAGGAGCAAACAGAAAGGGGCAGAGGCAGATATGGAGAGAGAGTGTGAGAGAGAGGGGGATAGAGCCCAGTGTGCCAGATCCCCCCGGCAGTCTAAGCCTATTGCATCTTAACTATGTGTCTAAACTATGGACTATGAGCTGGTCCCTAACTGAAAGCTTTATCAAAGTGGAATGTTTTAAGTCTAGCCTTAAAGGTAGAGAGGGTGTCTTCTCCTGAACCGTGGTCGGTAAATGGTTCCAGAGAAGAGGAGCCTGATAACTGAAGGCTCTACCTCCCAGACTACTTCTACAGACTGATGGGACCACGAGCAGGCCAGCATTTTGGGAGCGTAATGTTCTAGAGGGGTTGTACGGCACTACAAGCTCTTTGAGGTAAACTGGTGCCTGTCCACTGAGAGCTTTATAGGTGAGAAGAAGAATCTTGAATTCTATTCTAGTTTTATTGAAGCCAATGCAGAGAAGCTAATACTGGAGTAATGTGGTCTCTTCTCCAAGTTCTAGTCAGTACACGTGCTGCAGCATTTTGAACCAGCGTCTTTACTTCCTTCCTGACTTCCTGATAAGTTTCCATCTGAAGCTGTTTTTTCATTTGGAGTGAAGTATGCGCATGCGTCTTCCCTGTTTTAATCAGTATATCTGTGATCTGCCTCGAGGTCTTTTGAAGAAAACCGTGAACGAGCAGGTATCTGAAATAGTTTCATCAATTTGACCAAGCTGCTCCTGCTCAGCCTGGATTGGCCTCCATGAAACACATTAAGGCAGCGTGCTCAGAGGGAACTTGGTCAAGCCTGGCTTAAGTTATCCTGGATGTCTTAATTCCACTTCGGTGAAATACCCCTCTGGGTGGTCTGTTCATACAGACTCAGGGGACTATGATAAGAATTATTACCTCCGCCAAGGAGGTTATATTTTTGCCAGCGTTGGTTTGTCTGTCTGTCTGTCTGTCTGTTTGTGTTCAAGATAACTTGAAAAATTATGGACAGATTTGGATGAAATTTTCCAGAAATGTGTGGAATGGGATTAGGAAGAAATGATTAGATTTTGGGACTGATCTGGATCACCATCCAGATACAGGACTTCTTTAAAGGATTCTTAACATTGCAGAGGTAACTAGACAATTTCTACGAAAATCGTGAGGGTGTTTTTCCAGAATTCAACATCAAAGGCCAATCAAAGACCAGAACACCTTTGTGTGATACTTCAAGAGACAGAAAGTGCTCCGTTGTCATGGTAACCGTAGACTGGGGGATTGCCAAAACAGGGAATACAGACATGTGCATACATGCATCTGTCTAATACGTGTATGCATGGGTGTTCGGGGTGGACTGAAGCTGCTTGACGGAGGTCTGCGCTCTCTGAGTGCTTTTCTAGATATTATCATTGTTATTAATCTTCATGTGTTCATACAGGTGTTGTTCTGTCTCCTCCACGGGGGTCTCCATGGTGGTCTCTCACTGTGCGTATGTTCTTCTGCAGGTGTTTCTCTTCAACAGCAGAAACTCTGAGGGTGAAGACGATGATCTGACGGACAGCGAGGACAGCGCTTACTCTGGACTGGAGGATTCTGGGAGTGGCAGTGAGGGAGATGATGATGATGAGGATGAGGAGGGCGGGGCCGAGGATGAGGAGGGCGGGGCCAAGAAGGATAACAAAGATGGAGGCATGCAGCAGACTCAGCAGGTAGAGTGACGGCGGGCTCCATGTTGTTTTTGTGGCAGTTTGTTAGGCTCACAGCTGATTGGCCGGTGATGAGATGCCCTCATTGTTCTTCGGTGGAACATCAGCTGTTTGTGTTCTGTCTGCAGGAGAACAAGGAAGAGGAAGAAGATGAATATGAGCACGACTCTTCAGACGAGGAGGTGAGACGCTCTTTCAGGATCTGACCCTCTGACCTCTTACCTCTGGTGTACGTTGGTTTTTAAGATCTGCACCTTTCTTTAAAAAGACTGAGGTCCATTATTAAATGTAAGGCCCGTAGGAGTCTGATTGTTCTGTCTATCAGCCAATCAATCAACCTTTATCTGTATAGACCTTCACAGCAGAGCAGGCTGAAGTCTTTCTTTATAGATACACACACATATACACATGTATAAAATATACACACACATATAGTATATATATATATATATATACAAACTTATAAAATTTACACACAAACATATAATATATATATGTATACACGTATACAAACTTATAAAATATACACACACATATAAAATATACATATACACACATATATACATTTATGAAATGTACGCACACCATATAATATATATATACACACATATACAAATTTATAAATTATATACACACATGTAAAATATATATATACACACACACATATACACATTTATAAAATATACACACACACATATATACATTTATAAAATATACACACACATATAAAATATATATACACACACACATATATACATTTATAAAATATACACACACCATATAAAATATATATACACACATAAACATATTTATAAAATATATACACACATATACACATTTATAAAATATATACACACACACATACATTTATAAAATATACACACATATAAAATATATATACACACAATATAAAATATATATACACACAAACATATTTATAAAATATATACACACATATACATATTATAAAATACACACACCATATAAAATATATATACACATATACAAATTTATAAAATATATACACACACATATAATATATATATATATATATACACACACACATATACACATTTATAAAATGTACACACACATATAAAATATACATATACACACACATATATACATTTACAAAATATACACACATCATATTATATGCATATATATATATATATATATATATACACACACATATATACATTTATAAAATATACACACACATGAAATATATATATACACACAGACTGGGAGGAAGAGACCATTGAGTTTTTTATCAACGAAGAAATCATTCCCCTTGGAGATCCACAGTTTGGTTCCACTTTCCTTGGTTCCTCGTGTTCCTCATTGGTTCCTTCATGCTCCCTGTTGGTTCCTCAGTGGTGTGTTCAGTGAGCAGTGTTCTGCCGGTTCTCTGTCTGATGTTCTTTGTTCTTGTAGGACATCAGGAACACGGTGGGGAACATTCCCATGGAGTGGTACAAAGACTTCCCTCACATTGGCTACAACCTCGATGGGAAGAAGATCTATCGACCAATCAGGAACAAGGACGAGCTCGACAACTTCCTGGACAAGATGGAGAACCCTGACTACTGGTATGTCCTAAGATGTTTCTGTTTTTATTAACATTTCTTAAGTATATAAATTAATTAACTTTGTATATTTACTTTTTCTGGTATAAATGATTGTTTACTAAATAATTACTTTTTATATTAACAGTGATTTCATTTTGATTGAATGAAAAATGAATCAGAAAGACAGATTAATCAGTAATTAATGTTTTTAATACTTAAGAAGTTTCCGTATGTTCATGAAGGTTAATGGTTTTATTTTATTTCTTTTATTGTTGGTCTTTTATTTAAGAGATTTTGAATGTTTCTATTTTTAACATTGATCATTTTTAAATCAACATTAGTGTTTTTTTATTTTTATGATGAAGTTTTTTCAATGGTACCATTGACCTTTTTTCATTAACAATGATTGTACATAAACTTTTTGTTCATTTTGTTTTCGATTGTTTTTTATTTTTTAAAGTTCAACAAATTTCTTCTGTAGCTGGACCGTAAATGTTAACATGATGCCAGCTCTGTCTGAGTGATGGTAGATGCTAAAGATGCTAAGCTAACAGCTGTACATGTGCAGGAGGACGGTGGAGGACGCTCAAACAGGAGGTGATGTGGTTCTGTCTGACGAGCAGGTGGAGCTGGTGAAGCGTCTGCAGCAGGGTCAGTATGGAGACATCAACTTCAACGAGTACGAGGTGAGTTAACCCCGCCCACTTCACTCTCCTTAAGCCTCTAAACTTATTTCATATGTTTTTGATTTTTAATGTTTTTGATTTTATTTTAATTTGGAATAAAAAAAGCACCTGCCTCTTTTGGTTGATTCTTGAACAAAAAGCACCAATTTCTTGTAGTTTGTTTTTATTGTTTAAGTATTTTTAATGTTTTATTTAATATTTAATAGGAAATGTACCATTCTCTTTAAGTTATTATTTTATTTCATCAGTTTTTAATTTTAATATTTTATTTTAATTTTAAACAAAAAGCATTGGTCTCTTTATGTCTTTTAGGTTAATTTAACTAATTTAATAATTTATGTTTTATTTGTCTGATGTTTCTTGGTTTTATTGCTTTGCTTTTTCTCGTATCCATTCTTCTAAATTTTATCATTTATTTTACTTTAGCTTCTGTGGTGTGCATTAGTCTCCAGATCCTCCTGACATCCTACCAATTATTCATTAAATCAACAGTGGAAACAGTAGATGGACCGCTGCTGAGTGTTTATATGCTGAATGGTTGAAAAAGAAAAGATTATATATATATATATACACACACACACACATATATATACATACATATATATATATATATATATATATATATATATATATATATATATATATATATATATATATATATATATATATATACACACTATATATACACACACATATATATATATAGAGAGAGAGATAGAGATTATATATATATATATATATATATATATATATATATATTATATATATATATATGTTGTTTGTCAATCTTTTTGTTTTGATGTAAAGCAAGAGTCAATTTGTATGAACTGTGCTATATAAATAAACTTTGACTGATTGATTGATTGATGTTTCATTTTAGTATTTTAGTTCTTAAACAAAGCACAGATCTCTATCGGTCTTTTAAGTTAATTTATATATTTTTAATATTTTTTTGTTTTATTTGAACTCTTAATCAAAAAGCACAGGTCTCTTAGTCTTTTAGGTTATTTTATATAGTGATTGATATTTTATGTTTTATTTTAACTCTTAATCAAAAAGCAGAGTTCTGTCAGTCTCTTAGGTTATTTTATATTTTTTAAATATTTTATGGTTTATTTTAACTCTTAATCAAAAGCACTGGCCTCTGTTAATCCTGTTTTTACTGTTTCTTCTCGACCCCCGCCCCTTCAGCCTCAGGTGGAGTTCTTCAGCCGGGACGTGATGATCCACCCCGTCACAAACCGCCCTGCTGACAAGCGCTCGTTCATCCCGTCTCTGCTGGAGAAGGAGAAGGTGTCCAAACTCGTCCACGCCATAAAGATGGGCTGGATCACGCCACGTCGAGAGCGCAAAGACACCGTGGGGCACTACTATGACCTGTGGGCCAACGACGACACCTCCATCCTCGCCAAACACAGGATGCACCTGCCGGCCCCCAAAATCCCCCTACCTGGACACCACGAGTCCTACAACCCCCCGCCGGAGTACCTGTTCACAGACGAGGAGGTGAGACAACCCTGAGCGGAAGGTTCTGGATGTTCATGAGGCTGTATTCAGGTGTGTGACCTCCTCCTCTTCTCCTCCTTCTCTGCAGAGGTCTCTGTGGGAGCAGCAGGATCCTGTGGACAGGAAGTATCCATTTGTTCCACGTTCATTCGCCAGCCTTCGCCACGTCCCGGCCTTTCCTCGCTTCATCCACGAGCGCTTTGAGCGCTGCCTCGACCTCTACCTGTGCCCCCGCCAGAGGAAGATGAGGGTAGGTGTTTCAGCCAATCAGATCTCTCCTCTGTCTGTCTGTCTGTCTGTCTGTCTGTCTGCAGCCAATCAGATCTCTCCTCTGTCTGTCTGCAGGTAAATGTCAATCCAGAGGATCTGATCCCCAAACTGCCCAAACCCAGAGACCTGCAGCCGTTCCCCACCACACAGTCCCTGGTACGGACTCAGAGAAGTTCTGCCCTCCACCCAGGAGGTTATGAGTTTGTCTGTTTGTTTTTCTCTTTGTTTGTTTGTTTGTTTGTTGCTTTGGTAGTTTGTGTGTTTGTCTGTCTCTTTGTTTAAGCTCTGTATGAGACCTGAGCCTGTGTCCAGCAAGTCCAGAGGTGGTGCTGGTCTTGGTCTGGTCTTGGTCTGGTCTTAAACCTCTGTGTGTTTCAGGTGTACCGGGGTCACAGCGGTCTGGTCCGCTCCATCAGCGTGTCTCCATCAGGACAGTGGCTCGCCTCAGGTACCCTCACACCTACACCCTTTGAACCTGCAGGCCGGGGGCCCTGTGTGTATGTGTATATATATATATATATATATATATATATATTTACACACACACACACATATGTATACATATATATGGGGTTTTTTTTTTTTTGGTTTTTTTTTCATATTTCAGATCACTGCATCAAGGCAGTCATAGTTTTGTCTCTAACGAGTACATCTGCATATATTTCAGGATGTTGTGCATCCCTGCAAACCAACAGAATGAGTGTAAACATAGCTGTCTTGATAATATAGCATGTCTAAAAAAAAAGTCGTCTGGTGGCTCAACTAACCCCTACTTGACCCCAAGCTCCACCCCAGCCCTCACCTTCTCCCTCCTTAAATAACAGTCACTTCTTCACATTCATGTGTAATTTTATTTTTAATATATAATTCAACAGGTACAGTAACTTTTGTACCTGCTGAAACAGCTCAACAGCTGTTAAAATATAGGATATGTTTTAGCATAACTTGCTTTTGTGGGATAAAGCAATGTGTGTCATTGAACTATTTTGTCAAGGATATTTTTAATCTCAGTGAGGTTGTCCTGATTAAATTAAGTTTAGATAAACAAATCCATTTCAAAGAAAGGCAGCTTTAACTTTAAAGGGAACCCTGGCTGTGAAGACGAATAGTCATAAATATGCTTTAATGTTGTCTAAAACTGGAATGTGTTGTTAAAAAAGCACGAAGAATTGTTATTTCTCTAAAAATCGCATTTTTTCCTAACCTACGGACGCAGCCATTGTTTTACTCGCGCAATGCATGCTGGGTTGATGACGTTATAGGGCTGCACTGTGCCGAGCTGCTACGTTTACTCACTGGCTAGCAGGAGGGGGAATACCATAATAATGCCACATTGTGCTACTTTTGGGTGCAATTTTCAGTCAAAGGGAAACAAGGGGGGTGATGTAAGTCTACACAGCTTTACCAGTGACAAGAAGAGAAGAAAGGAGTGGGAAATCGCTTGTGGGCGTACACAACTTCTAAAGGATGCGCAGCTATGTTCTCGCCACTTCTCTCCAGATGCATTTGATGCGTTTAGCCAAGCCAAGCTGCTGAAAGAGCTCACAGGTGCTGATAGTTACATAGACTAAAGCCAAATGCCTTGCCTACAGTTTTCTCACACAAACAGACAAAACGCCCTTGGTAGATGACGTGTAAGGGTTGTACTGTGCCGAGCATGAAGACATGCTTGAGGAAATGCCATAGGCAGGAGACGCTTGGTGTTCTTCTGTGAGGACGTCAGTAACTCGCTCCTGCAGATGTAGCTGACGGTGAACCATCGAGCATGACCACGATCACAGAGGAAGCTGACGAGTCTGTAGACTTACAGACTGCTGTGTTGACTGATTCATCTGCAGGAGTGAATTACTGACATCCTCGCAGGAGAACATCCAGCGTCTCCTGCCTATGGCGTTTCCTCTAGCGGACTTCCCTTGTTTCCCGAGGGCGTTTTGTCTGTTTGTGTGAGAAAACTGTAGGCATTTGGCTTTAGTCTATGTAACTAGCAGCACCTGTGAGCTCTTTCAGCAGCTTGGCTCGGCTAAACGCATCAAATGCATCTGGAGAGAAGTGGCGAGAACATAGCTGCACATCCTTTAGAAGTTGTGTACGCCCACAAGCGATTTCCCACTCCTTTCTTCCCTTCTTGTCACTTGTGAAGCTGTGTAGACTTACATCACTCCCCTTGTTTCCCTTTGACTGAAAATTGCACCCAAAAGTAGCACAGTGTGGCATTATTATGGTATTCTCGCTCCTTGATAGCCAGTGAGTAAACGTAGCAACTCGGCACAGTGCAGCCCTATAACGTCATCAACCCAGCATGCATTGCGCGAGT
>JBAMNC010002125.1:0-41436 GCA_037902135.1 Cetoscarus ocellatus
GTTCATCAGTCTTAATTTTCTGATGAACATGAACAAGAAAATGCTCTCACTTACGGGAATTCAGGGATGCATGTATAGGTCAACAGAGGTCAAGTTCATGACGCAGTCAAGGTCTATAACAGCATACCAGGGGAAGAGTTTGGTCAAAATGGACAGGAGCATAACACAGAGGTCAAGTAATAAAAAACACCAAAACATGACAAGAAAGGCGAATTAAGTCACATTCAAAGCCTATAACAACATTACAAAGACATGGAGTTCAAAGTGCAGTGGGAAAGTAATGCTAAAGTCAAGTCCTATAGCAGAACAGCGACGAGAAAAGTGCATGCTATAGTCAAAACCTATGGCAACATTATAAATCGTTCGAGCTATGTTGCAGTCAAATCCTGTAGCAGCCTAAGAAGAGGTGGTGTAATAGTTGCAGTCAAAGTGTGTAGCAACCTATATAAGAGGTGAAGTTACTGATCAAGGTAAAGCCTGTAGCAGCATAAATGGGAGGCGGAGTAACTGTTACGGTCAAAGCTTGTTGCAGCATTTATAGGAAGTTTAGGAGTTTGTGGAGCATGAATTCAACCAATCTAATTAATAACCCATCAGTAAGTGTCAGTGTGATCTTGATTGTTTGTTCTCTGCAGGTCCTGATGGTGTTGACTCAGAGTCCAACGGTAAGTATAAACACACATGCTTTAAGGAAACCTTTAGATGCTTGTTACAGATGATTGATTAATGATTATTGATTATTGTGTGTCGCTCAGGTAATGGTCAGAAGCTGATGAACGGAGGAGGCGGAGCTGAGAGTCAAACAGGTGAGCTTCAGGGGGCGGGTCTAGAGGTTGACAAGAAAGGTAGTTGTTAAACCTCATCTGGTTCTCCCTCTCTGTCTCTCTCTCAGATGTTCTTGGGTCATTTGGGGGCGGCGTCTCTCACCTGGACTATACAGGTGAGTGTCCAGGTGAGGTCTGTCTACCAGTCATTAATAGTCAAAGATAAGAATTAAATGATCAAAGATAAATGTTTTATTCAACAAATAAAGAATATTTATTAATATATCTGAAATAATTTTTGATAAATCTTTATTATTTGTTGATAAATCTTTGAT
Source organism: Cetoscarus ocellatus (assembly GCA_037902135.1). NCBI lineage: Eukaryota > Metazoa > Chordata > Actinopteri > Labriformes > Labridae > Cetoscarus > Cetoscarus ocellatus. The sequence goes on from JBAMNC010002125.1 coordinate 1,100, forward strand.
AATCATTGATAATCATAAATCCAAGGGCGTATGTTTGATTTTGACATTGTTGGGGACATAAAAGTGCTCCAAGGCGGCAGTCCCTGAAAATTGATGTGTTTTATGTTTGTGACTATTATTTCATGTCATGTAGAGCTGATTAATCGAACAAGTAAACCCTCATATTCAGAAAAAAATATTCTATATACGATACCTCCAGCCTCTCCTCCTCCATCTCTAATCCATGAGTGATATTAGGCTAGAGGCAGGACTTTGTGTAACATAATATGGCTGGCAGCCAGGGGAAACGCAGCCACAATGGCTGATGGGAAAGACAACGTAAAGAGTGATTTTGCGTTAAAATGCTGTGTTTTGTGTTCGGGACCATGCGGTAGTGGCATAATATTGATAGGGATGTGTACCTAGCATCCCTACCCAATTCCATACCCCTGGATCCATCTTCAATATTTGTTGATAAATCTTTTATAATTATTAATTAATCTTTGATGTTCATTAATAAATCTTTAATATTTATTGATGAATCTCTGATATCCATTGCTTAATTTCTGATAGTACCTGAAAAATGTTTAGATAGATAACAGATGAATCTGTAGTCTTCAGTGATTAATCTTGACTAATTGTTGATAATTTTTGAAAACTCTTGACATCGCCTGTCTCTTTCAGGAGGTTTGGATTCGTCAGGTCATGACTTCCTGCTGAGCCTTATGGGTAAGTTTAACACAGCGCCCTCACACTCTCCTGATTTTTGTTAGTTTGTTTGTTTTTGTTTGATTGTTGCTTCAGATGTTTGAACTAACCGTCCTGGTCAGATGTCTACATAAAAAATGTTTTATAGAGACTCCAGAGTATTCAAATGTAATCTGATTACTCTTTACAAAGGTAGAGGCATGTGCTGCTGCAGCTGGATTGATCTTCGGTTCTTGATTCAGACAGGGTTCACTCTGATGTCGTGTGAGGAGATAGACCAGCTGAGGTAGGTCCAGTCTGGGCCAAGGTGAAGAAGATACCCCCCTAAATATCTCAGGGTCTGTGTGACCCTGAATGTGACCTCCAGAGCTGTGTTGTTTGGGGCACTGGAGACAGACAGACTAGGCTGACTGATCTTCAGGACATGGGAGGTCATGAAGCTGGAGCTGGAAGATGGAAGGTTGAACTGTCCTCCATGCACAGCTCCGGCTCTGGAACCGTTCCCCTTGAGCTGAACCGGGCTCTTCTTTACTCCGGAGTTACCCCGGGTGAGAAGCAGTGATGGGATACTCATGCAGTGTCTGTTCTCCCAGGAGGATGAGAGAGTTGTCTCTTTGAACCTTCAGGTCCTGGAGAGAGCTCCACTGGGGCACTTCAACACTCAGTGGGCAGAGATGGAGACTTTTGGAGGGGATGACAAGGAGAAACTGCCTGCCTGAATCCAAATGGTGCTTTTTTCCATGGCCTTCTGTGCTGGTCATGGTCGGTCCAAGTTTGAGCAGGCGGGATGATCATGATTCTTTTGTTGTTCCATTGCCTGGAGTTGTGGTCTGAAGGTCACTGGCGCCTGTTGTGGCAGAAACCTGTTGGACACCAGCAGTGAGGGAAGCTATCAGGCTAGAGAGAGAGAGACCCTTCAGACTTGGTAAGACCTGGGATCTCTGAAGCAGCTGTCAAGCCACAGCTTCTGCTGTGGTAGGAAAAACCCTGATGCAGGAGGAGTTAAGAGAGAAACTGTAGAAGGGCTTCTATGTTCACTCCAAAGAGTTGTTACCCTAACCCTGAAGTGTTAAACCAGACCAATGTGGTCTGAGCTGAAAAGAAAAAAAAATTAGATTTATGTGTCTTTCTTTGTTCCAACCCTCACCTATGGTCATGAGCACTGGGTACTGACCTAAAGAATTGTTTTGTGTGTACAAGCAGTCCAACTGAGATTCCCCAGGAGGGTGACTGGACTTAGTCTTAGAGATAGGGTGGAGAGCGTGGACATCTGGCTGGACCTTGGAGTAGAGCTGGTACCTCTTTGCATTGACAGGAGCCTGTTGAAGTGGTTTGAGTCTCAGAACGTACTTTCTAGTCGCTTCCCTGTGGAGGTCTACCGGGCACATCGAGGACATCAGGGTCAACTGATCAGCCTGCTGGTCCTGCGTAGGCAGAGCTACGTGGATGATGGATGAATTCTTTTGTTGTTCCAGGTGGTTTGACTGCTCTGTATCTCTGTTGTTGTTTGACTTAGGCTTCAAGCTTCAGCTATCACCTGATCATGATCTTCTGATTTAGTCCAATCAATTACTGCTGCAACTTGATTAACAGCTGAGGCTGCACTGTAAAAGCACAGTACTTACGTTTGGCCTCTAGGGGTGCTCAAATAAATAGATGAGTCAGGATGTAAGGATCCGGTCAACTCCACCCACCTCCACTGCTTCCTGTTCTTTAAGCTGAGGACTCTATTCAGTAAAATCTTCACATAATGAGAGAGAAGTGTTTAAAAAAGACTTCCTGTTTTAACCCAAAAAGCATTTTTTTTGGATCTCCTGCATGAATCAGGAAGTCCATCTCCAGAAGGTTTCAACTCGTTATGAGAAATTTATTTGTGACACAGAAACGTTGGTTTGCTGTGTAACGCATACATGGAGTGGTGCTTTTGTCAGTGAGAGTCCTCAATCCTAAAAGAGGTGGGACACTGATGGACGAATGGGACAACATTCAGCCTGTAAATGTCTTCTTACAGGGGTCGGGGAAGAGCTACAGGAGGGAGTTTGGGAGGCAGAACAGCAGCAGGAGCAGGTCCTGTTCTCCTGTCCTACAGCCTTTCATACATCACTACATGTTGTGATGGCAACGATAAACAAACCGAGTCTGTCATGGCAGATATCACCAGTTCAAGGCCCATTACAGCAATGAGAATTAAGACTATTTTTAAAAACCTAAGGAACAGTTTCAGGCAATGACAACGCTCAACTAAAAACACAAACATATCGTTCGTTCAGTAAAATATCAAACAAATACATTTCAAACTTCATATGCTATACGTCCAAAGGTACTTTTCACTGATTGGTCAGGTGAAGCCCGTGACAACACTTTGCTTAGTTTGGACATAATCTTCTTACAGTCAGGTTGAACCTCACATCTTGATGGTTTGGTGAGAACTGAACAGCAGGTCTTCTGACGGAGCTGACCCAGAGCTGCTGGGACAGGCTGCTGGTCTGGACCTCCATCTGTGTTCCCTGATGACACACCATGACCACAGAGAACCTTTAACAAAGATCCCTCACAGGCCGGGCCCTCCAACACTGAACAGCTGTTGAGACTGTCAAACAGGAAGTCACTTTTACACTTTCTTCCTCACAGGTCACATGACCCCACCCACTCAGCTGGACGCTACAGGTTTGTTTGTTTGTCTGTCCAGGTAGATTTACCCATCAGCAAAGAGAGCTGTCATCTCAATTTGATTTTGAACTGACTTTGGAGTGATTCGGTTGGCTGTGAGTGTATGTCCATAGATGAATGGATGGACAGACTGAAGGACAAACAAACAGATAGATGCACAGATGGATGGGTGAACAGTTTGATGGATGTAAAGATGGATGAACAGTTTGATGGATGGATGAACAGTTTGATGGATGTATAGATGGATGAACAGTTTGATGGATGAACAGTTTGATGGATGGAAAGATGGATGAACAGTTTGATGGATGTATAGATGGATGAACAGTTTGATGGATGGATGAACAGTTTGATGGATGTATAGATGGATGAACAGTTTGATGGATGGATAGATGGATGAACAGTTTGATGGATAGATAGATGGATAGATGGATGAACAGCTTGATTGATGAATGAACAGTTGGATGGATGTATAGATGGATGGATGATTTATAGCTGCAGTGTTTTGTCCTGTTTGTCCTTCAGTGATTGGTTCAGGTGTGACAGATGCTCCATCTGCTCTTCTTCACACGGAGTCACCTGCAGGTACAAGCCCCGCCCCCTCCCATCACCCTCCCACCTTAGCAGATTTCCAGACAGAAAGTGCTTAAAGATCATGTGCCTCATGTTTGTTTATGTGTCTGTTGCCATGGTTTTTCCCTTTTAAGACACATCTCATCACTATGACATCAGCATCAACCAATCAGGAGCAGATCACATCTCTCTGAGCTCAGATCCAGACCAATCACTGCACAGCTCAGTTTCAGGCTCCGCCCACACTGGAGCCCAGGGAGGTCAGCACGGAAGTTTCTTTGATTCTGAACCAACTTTTCTCTGTAAGGTCAAAGTGCTGTAAGGTCATGTTTCATTTTGAAATGGGGGAACAAAACTAACAACAAGCTGTTTCACATCAGATTTAGCCAGTTTTTAGTATTTACAAAAGCAGACCAGGTTTTTGTTCAGAGCCAGGCCTTTCTATGAGGGACAAAACCCCAATCAGGACAGGACTGTTTAGATTTGACTTGATCCTCTTCTAAGGTTGTCTTCATTTTGACATGAAGACAAAGCAGAGGGACATTTCTGCCACGGAGCAAACGTGACCGACGTGACGGAGTATCAGGCCCCTTAACTGTAATGGACACATGTTAACATGGTGTCCCCTACAATCTGATGGACACACGTTAGCTGAGCGTCCCCTACACCCTGATGGACACATGTTAACATGGCATCCCCTACACTCTGATGGACACATGTTAGCAGAGCGTCCCCTACACTCTGATGGACACATGTTAACATGGCATCCCCTACACTCTGATGGACACATGTTAGCAGAGCGTCCCCTGAACTCTGATGGACACATGTTATCAGAGCGTCCCCTACACTCTGATGGACACATGTTAGCAGAGCATCCCCTACACTCTGATGGACACATGTTGAAATGGCGTCCCCTACACTCTGATGGACACATGTTAACATGGTGTCCCCTACACTCTTATGGACACATGTTAACATGGTGTCCCCTACACTCTGATGGACACATGTTAGCAGAGCGTCCCCTACACTCTGATGGACACATGTTAACATGGCGTCCCCTACACTCCGATGGATACATGTTAACATGGCGTACCCTACACTCTGATGGACACATGTTAGCAGAGCGTCCCCTACACTCTGATGGACAAATGTTAACATGGCGTCCCCTACACTCTGATGGACAAATGTTAACATGGCGTCCCCTACACTCTGATGGACACATGTTAACATGGCGTCCCCTACACTCCGATGGATGCATGTTAACATGGCGTACCCTACACTCTGATGGACACATGTTAGCAGAGCGTCCCCTACACTGTGATGGACACATGTTAACATGGTGTCCCCTACACCCTGATGGACACATGTTAACATGGTGTCCCCTACACCCTGATGGACACATGTTAACATGGCGTCCCCTACACTCTGATGGACACATGTTAGCAGAGCATCCCCTACACTCTGATGGACACATGTTAACATGGCGTCCCCTACACTCTGATGGACACATGTTATCAGAGCGTCCCCTAGACTCTGATGGACACATGTTAGCAGAGCATCCCCTACACTCTGATGGACACATGTTGACATGGCGTCCCCTACACTCTGATGGACACATGTTAACATGGCGTCCCCTACACTCTGATGGACACATGTTAACATGGCGTCCCCTACACTCTGATGGACACATGTTAGCAGAGCATCCCCTACACTCTGATGGACACATGTTAGCAGAGCGTCCCCTACACTCTGATGGACACATGTTAACATGGCGTCCCCTACACTCCGATGGATGCATGTTAACATGGCGTACCCTACACTCTGATGGACACATGTTAGCAGAGCGTCCCCTACACTCTGATGGACAAATGTTAACATGGCGTCCCCTACACTCTGATGGACACATGTTAGCAGAGTGTCCCCTGAACTCTGATGGACACATGTTAACATGGCGTCCCCTACACTCTGATGGACACATGTTAGCAGAGCGTCCCCTGAACTCTGATGGACACATGTTAATATGGCGTCCCCTACAGTCTGATGGACACATGTTAGCAGAGCGTCCCCTACACTCTGATGGACACATGTTAGCAGAGCATCCCCTACACTCTGATGGACACATGTTGACATGGTGTCCCCTACACTCTGATGGACACATGTTAACATGGCGTCCCCTACACTCTGATGGACACATGTTAACATGGCGTACCCTACACTCTGATGGACACATGTTAGCAGAGCGTCCCCTACACTCTGATGGACAAATGTTAACATGGCGTCCCCTACACTCTGATGGACACATGTTAGCAGAGCGTCCCCTGAACTCTGATGGACACATGTTAACATGGCGTCCCCTACACTCTGATGGACACATGTTAGCAGAGCGTCCCCTGAACTCTGATGGACACATGTTAATATGGCGTCCCCTACAGTCTGATGGACACATGTTAGCAGAGCGTCCCCTACACTCTGATGGACACATGTTAGCAGAGCATCCCCTACACTCTGATGGACACATGTTGACATGGCGTCCCCTACACTCTCATGGACACATGTTAACATGGCGTCCCCTACACTCTGATGGACACATGTTAACATGGTGTCCCCTACACTCTGATGGACACATGTTAGCAGAGCGTGTTGATGTGTTGATTGTCTCTGCTGATTATTGTTGTTTTTCCACAGATGGCATCGACTCTCCGGACTCCAATGGTAGGACCTCCAGTAAATATGAGGATTCATCATTAGTTCATGATACCTGATTAATGTTTTTTGGTTATTATATATGGATTATTAATTATTGATTTTCCATCATCAATAACTTTCCCACTACGTCTCTCAGGTAACGGTCGACAGTCCCTGCTGACAGACACAAACGGAGGTAAAACTGATCAAAAATTGCTTTAATGATCAGATGATCAGCCTGATCAGTCAGCACCTAAAATGTTGCTGCCATGTTTGAATTTGGTAATTGATCAAGGTTCGTTACTGATCTTTTATAGTTATTGATAACGATGATGATATTGATCAAAGAACTGAAAATATCCCTGATTTCATCTATTACTGTCACGATGTCATCAGGGGGAGACGAGTCAGACATTGGGCTACACACTGACCTCACAGGTAAGTGGGAGCGGCCTATGGGGAGTTTTGGAGGGGACTAAAGAGTAAGTGGGAGGGGCTTGAATGAGGGGAGGGGCTAACAATGGGAGTAGATGGGGTAATGGATGTAGAAGGTCAAATGTAATTGGGAGGGGCTTGCGCACGAAGGAGAAGGGCTTTAGATGATGGGGAGGGGCTAACAGCTATGAGAAGTGGCTGATCACGGAGAGGGGCCTTGACGTGAGGGGAGGAGCCTATCAGTGATAGGAGGGGCTTCACTGACAGATCTCTGACCCTTGTTCTCATTGGCTTTAGCTCCAGGTGCTGCACCCAGCAGTGATGTCACAGGTGAGTGTGGTTGCTCTGGTGATGGTGGCTTATAAATTTACCTTGATTCTACTTCTATTCATGATTAACCTTTGATTACCCAGAATCCTTGGCTGTGGAGAGCGTCACGCACAGACTTCAGCCAGGTAAACACCTTTATCTCAGTCAGGTGGGGCAGTCAGCAGGTATCAGAGGGGCCTGTGGTGGGTCAGGGTCAGGTGTATGGCGCACCTGTGTTCAGACCTGGAACCACGTGGACTGATGTTTATATCATGTCCTCTCTATAAGACATCATGCTGCAGATGGGACATGAAGGTCCACTGACCTGGTACCCATGTCAGTCACTGACAGCATCAGAAGGGACCAGACCTGTCCATGTGATCGTGGAAAGGAGGAGGACTTTGTGAGTCCAGGAGCTGAAACTGTCCCTCAGCTGCCTCTCCCCAGGGGACATGGACATGATGATTTAAGTATTTCTGCAAAAACACGGCCTTAAAAAACTAAACCCTGTCTTCAGGGGTCTGTGTCCATGGCTGCTGGTGTCTCACCAGCGAGCAGTCCTGCTCAGTTTAAAAAGTTTGTGTCCCCCCCATTATTCAATCTGAGAGGACATTTGAATTGTCTCCAGGAGCTCCATGTCCTTCAGCCTCATGGAGGTTTTTCCAGAAACATGGAGACAAAGAGAAAGAATCATGTCCAACCCCTGGCAGCAGCCAAAGACCTGGGGTCTCATGTACAAAGACTTGCGTGGATTTCCTGCTTAAACACGCCGTACGGTCAAATCCAGAAAACGTCGTCCGCATAAAAATACCCAGACGTACAAATCTGTGCGCACCCATGAATCCAAGCACAGCGTGACTCAGCGTAACCGACCCCTCCCTGTCCACGCCCCCATTTGCACAAATCATATTTAAATGAGCCCTGAGCCTGAGATCCCCCTCTCTGCACGATCAGAACATTAAAACAGAATGAGGGAGATGGTTTAAATAAGAATTTCATGGAAAACACATTTGAGGCCCTGCTCACAGAGGTGGAGGCTCTTTGGCTCGCTGTCCTCCAACATGAGCAACAAACAGAGGAGTGAGTGGGGGAGCTGTGGGGTCAGAGGGCACACAAGCAGAGATTAAAGAGGAGTGCCCCCCCCAAAGTGTGGCCAAAACAGGCAGGGGGGCAGGAGACCCCCCCCCACAGACACTGCTCTCTCAGGGGTGGGAGCACCTGTGGGTGACTCTGATTACCTCCAAAGGTAAATACCTGTGTGTCTGTGTAACTCACAACAGACATGTTCATACAGTAGCTGCTCACAGCCCTACAATAGCGCCCACTGGGCTATTTATTTCTGATGAACCTAAAGGCGGCCGCTCTTTCCCGATGAGAGACGCTGCAGAGGAGAAAAAAGACGTCAAAGAGCCATAACGCACGGAGTGAGCCACGGAGCAGGTGAAACAAGAGACAAAAACTTTGTTTAATAATCTGTTCTGATGTTTGTTAGTTTACCTGAGAGCAGATCAGACAGGAGCAGACTGTTCACTGACTCACGCTGTCTCACAGAAACATAATGTAGTGCTGAAATGCTCACGGATCACCAGTGATCTGTTAATTAAAAAAGCTCAGGAACACATCTGTATGAATGTTGGCTGTGAATTATTTGTCTGATTTTTATGGAGAGTCGTTAAAAGCTGCTTTCAACATGAATATTCCAATCAATGAATAAAAGCATTTGACTTTCCTTGTCCTGAAAACTGTTATTTCAGCCTGACAAACCCCATTAAAGATGTTGATCCAGTGTTAATAAACAAAATTTGGGGGAGGACAAGATGGTGTTGTAGAGTGAACATCGTACTGAGTGAGCTCCGGTGGAATTTGTCTATTTATATTTCTATTTTGCATACTTGAGTGGTGAAACGTGTGGAATTCTGAGCGGGAAGTGTTTTAACATGAGCCTGGACAATTATTTCCCAAAAGCTTCAGATAACATGCCCAGAAATGCGAAAAGTTTGTTGAAGAAAACCCCTGCCAGTGCTGAAAACGAAGGGGAGTTAAGTGCTAGACATTGCGCATGGGTGTTAGCTCCGGCTCTATGGAACCTGGTATTGTTCAAGCCCTAGACAGAATAACCGACAACCTTACTAAAGTAATCGATACCAAGATTTCTACTGTCCTGGAAGCCACTAAAGAACAGACCTCACAGCTATAGGCGGTTGCCACCCAAGTGAGTGAAGTGGAGAAAAGATGTTGCTGAGGCTGTGGCCGAATCATCGGAGGCAAAGTTAACACATCTCTTCTATGTGGGAATGTCAGAGAAGAACAGGGCACAGCCTCATTCATTTGTTATCGATGTGCCTACTTCTATTTCTGTTTCATTTTCCATGTAAGGCTGTTGCAGAAAGTGCAGTAGGGAAGAAGTTTAGAAAACCCTGCAAGTTAGATGGCAGGGACATCCCCCGTTGTTTTTGTGTTTCTCTGTTTTTGTATAGTAGTTACTGTTCAGATTTGTTCCTCTCCCAGCTCAGTGATTGTTTACATTTTATGGTATTATGCAGTTTAAGGTTTTTGCTCTTGGTGAGTTATACACTAAAAGAGGGTTGACGTAAACAGTATGGCAAATAATAAACTACGCTTGTGTACATGGAATGTAAGAGGGATCCATAGTCCTATTAAAAGGAGAAAAATACCAACCTTCCTGAAAAAAGAACACATTGATATTGCTCTTTTACAAGAAATACATTTGGACAATACAGAACATCTGAAACTATGGCAGGGAGAGATTGGGCAGGTATTTTTTTCCTCATTTACCTCAAGAAGCAGAGGAGTGGCAATCCTTGTGAGAAAAGACAAAAGTGGTAGGTTTGGTATAATAAAGGGAGGCTTGTAAGGTACGGTTATTTCCGTATTGAATATTTATTTTCCCCCAGCTCACCCGTCAGATTTTATAACTAAAATATTCCTAAATTTCTCAGAGATTCATTCAGATATTTCAATAGTGGGTGGAGACTTTAATTGTATACTGAATCCCCTTATTGACGGACTCCCCCACAAAGCTGTGCCTCTTTCTTCACAAGCTAAATCACTTAACTCCATATGTGAAGATTAAGGATTTGTTGATGTATGGAGGACAATTCATCCTTTTGATAAAGAGTACACTTTTTTCTCTGCACCCCATAAATGTGATACTAGGATTGATTTTTTTTTTTTACCGGGTCTCTCCTTGCACTCAGTTTTATCTTGTGCAATAGGCAGTATTGTCATTTCAGACCACGCAAATGTAGTGCTGGACCTCTCTCTTAAGGGCATGGGAAACAGAGTAAAATACTGGAGACTAAATACAATTATTTTAAAGGACCATACCTTTACAACCTATTTTAATACAGAATTTAAACATTTCCTTTCTTTTAACTCTCGGTCAACAGATAACCCTGCCCTCCTATGGGAAACCATTAAGGCATATTCGAGAGGGGTCTGCATCTCATTTTCAGCTCGTAAACGGCGACAAAAATTAAGGAAGCAAAACTTGTTAACAGCAGAGCTTGAAATGAAGGAAAGAGCCTATGTTGATTCCCCTACTCCTACTTTATTGCAAGGAATATCCGTAATTAGATCAACCCTAGACAACCCCTTAACGTAAGATGTGGAGATCAAACTTAAATTTACTAGACAAAGACTCTATGAACATGGAAATAAACCCAGAAAATACTTGGCATTTCTAACTAAAAAAAGATTAGAATCGCAATCTATTGCAGCTATTTGTGATGCTCACAATAACCGCATATATGATAACAAACTCATAAATGACACTTTTAGGGAATTTTATTGTAGACTGTATGCATCTGAACTACCTTGTGATGTACATGATCTAATGGAAAATTTCTTTTCTCAGCTTAGTTTGCCTACTCTATCAGCTGAACAGCAACCCAATCTTAATACTCCCATCTCCAGAGATGAAGTACTGAATGCTATAAAGTCTTTAAAAATGGAAATGCTCCCGGACCTGACGGATTTGGTAGTGAATTCTATAAAGAATTTTATGATTTATTAGCAAACCCATTAATTGATATGTATAACTACTCTTTTTTGCATAATAGATTACCTCAGACTCTAAGATAATCAAATATCTCCCTTATTCTTAAGAAGGGGAAGTGTGTTCCTCATACAGACCGATAGCTCTTCTTAATGTAGATCGAAAAATACTTTCAAAAATCCTAGCTACTCAACTCAAAGACCACCTGCCTAAAATTATTAAAGAAGATCAAACTGGTTTTATAAAGGGTCGTAACTCTTATAACAATGCCAGGCGCCTTCTCAATGTTATTCAGGCTTTCCAACAAAGAAATATTGATGGTCTTGTGCTTTCTCTGGACGCTGAGAAAGCCTTTGACTGAGTCGAATGGGCTTACTTGTTTTATTCTTTAAGTAAGTTTGGTCTAGGTGATAATTTTATCAGATGTGTCAAAATTCTATATGATAGTTCTCAGGCAGCTATTTTAACTAATGGGCTAAAATCGAACAATTTTCCGTTATTTAGAGGAACAACACAAAGTTGCCCACTATCACCGCTCTTATTTGCCATTGCAATGGAACCATTGGCAGAGGCCATTAGAGCTGCACCTGTTATACGGGGTCTACTAGTTGATTATGAGCATAAAATAATTCTCTACATAGATGATGTTTTGATATTTATCTCCAACCCAGAGAAATCAATACCAGCTGTACTTAACATTATTGAAGTATTTAGCAAATTTTCTGCGTACAAAATTAATTTGACTAAGTCGGAAGCCATGCCACTTGGGAGCCTTAATTCGATACCAGCTGCTTTACCTTTCTTTCCCTTTAAATGGTCTCCTACAGGTTTTGTATATATAGGTATATCTATAACCCCTAAATTCAAGCAAATGTACAAAGCAAACATTGTCCCCCTGTTTGAAAAAGTGAGACAAGACTTGGAGCGATGGAATTCTTTACTGATCTCTTGGTTAGGACGTATATCCTTGGTTAAGATGAATATATTACCTCGATTGCTATACCCTGTCCAAATTATTCCAACTATTTTTTATAAATAGGGTGGTAAAGAACTTGAATGGCTGGCTTAGTTCCTTCATATGGAGCAAACGTAGACCCAAACTCAAGATGGCCATACTACAGCTGCCAGGCTTTGCAGGGTTATGCAAATGTCAGGATATCAGTTATGTACTCTTATGAGGTATATTTATGAATGGGTCATTAATGACTCAAATTCTATTTGGTTGGGGGTTGAAGCTTCCCTCTCAAAGTATCCACTAAAAGATTTACTGTTTTTTTGAGAAACTCAATAATATCAGCATGAGCTGTAATAACCCGGTTACGCTTAATACACTTAAAGCCTGGCAATTAGTATGTCGACTTGAGGGAAGGTCAAAGTTCATGTCTGTTTTCACCCCTGTTGTGAATAATCCTGATTTCGAGCCTGGGATGTGTGATATTGGTTTTAAGCGTTGGGGGGAATAATGGTGTTCATAGACTAAAGGATTTACTCACTGATCATATGACCATGACATTTGAACAAATTATTGAGAAATATTCTATCCCCAGACATGACTTCTTTCGTTATCTGCAGATAAGGCATTATTTCTTGCACAGTACCTCATTAATTGAGAACCATGAAAGCTCTCCTGTTGAGAAATTGATATTTATATCAAATAAAGATATATCTGTGAGCTTACTTGTTTGGAGACATGCTAAAACAATCTCAGTCTGTAACTGTACCCAAGCAATACAACTGAAAATTATACACAGAATGCACATATCCCCCAACCGTAGGCATCATTTCAACCCCATTCTCTCACCCATGTGTCTTAAATGCAAGATAGAAGTTGGCACTCTAACTCACTGTTTTTGGTCATGTCAGAAACTGCAAATGTATTGGTCTAATGTCTTGTCTGAAATAGAAAAGATACTCGGTTTAGGACTGGAGATGGAGCCTTTGTCTCTCATATTGGGCCTGCCAAGCCAACACTTAAAATCAAAACATAATAAGAGGCTGTACTGTATCCTTACCTATGCAGCAAGGAAAAACATTTTTACTGCAGTGGATCAATGAAAGAGTATCAACTGTTAAAGGCTGGCAAAGAGTGATGCTTGATCTGGTGCCATTAGAGTACCTTACATGTATGTTGCATTTAAAAACAGACCAATTTTATAAAGTTTGGAAACCCTATTTGAACTATGTAGAGCCTGATGTCTCTAACATTATGATGCAGGGATTTTCTTGATTGTTCATAATGTACACTATTACAGTGGCCCCGAGTGTTATATATTTAGATCTGAGCTGGTGTTTGTATTGTTTTGTCTGCTTGTTTGTTTTGCTTTTTATTTTTGTGAGTCATATTTTGTACCCATCCCATACTTGTAAAAGTGAAAAATTAATAAAAATATTGTTAAAAAAAATTAACAGAATTATCAGATATTATAATACAAACAGCATAAAGACGTATGATTCATGTTTTTTTGTCTCGTATTCTGTGCGTAATGGAGTGTCCAGTCGATCGCCCCAGCGTTTTTTCACTGTCTCTCATCACTCTCCCGTTTATGCATTAATTAACAATAATCATCTCCATATATTAACCTCTGATTATGTTCTGGCCCGACATAAAGTGACTCTGAAAAATTTAGTCAGAGGCCAAACTTAATAGCCGACCCCATAGACAGAGAGGTTCATGCGTAAATGCTGTATGTATTTAAGGTATTATTTGGTTTGAAATCTAATGAATTTTAACATGCCAGCATATCAAAGATGATATCACAGTAAACTTGATTTACAGTTTCCATTCGTTAATTTTATACACTGCTAACATGGATCAAACACTGTTGTTCAAATCAGCGCAGAAGTGCGTCGGAGAAAAGGCTGATTAAGATATTTCACACTTTTACGCACAGGGTTATTAAGATGGTTACACTACACACAGAGACAATCAGGGGCTTGTTAGAAAGGTCTTAAGCCATAGTTTAATCAGCAAAAAACAGCAAGTCACTAACTTCAACAACTGATTATTAGAGATGCTGTAAAGACAGAATTGGGGGCGCACATGCTCAGTGCACATCACGGGGATTATTTTAGGACAGTTACAGGAATAAATTTACTGACCAAGACGGCCCTATCATGAACAGTGTCAGCTTGTAGTCTGTTCCCACTCACGCTGTTACTCAGAATGTATGAACCGTGCGTTGAACCAGGCCACCTTGCCACAATGTTGGTTAACTACGTTTGAGCATCACAGATGATCTGTTGATCGAATGAAAATGTGACCTGCTGACATATAAATTCATCATGTGATGGTGCTTTTATAGCAATGTGTGTGCAGTCGATAGCTCTGATCACATTAGGAAAACTGGCTCCAGCTGCAAATTGTGCTTTCATGATGAATTCTGGCCGCGACCCTAACCCTAACCCTGGGTAAAATAAATCCTCCAGTAAATCCTCTCTATCGCTGACTCCACGCTCTCTTCGTTTTGCACCATTTACAATGTCTGCTCATACTGCTGAAGCAGCCATTGTGTTAAACGGTGTGTTTTCAACCACTTGTGCGTGCTGTTATATCCACTCATGTTACTGCAGACCCGTGGGTGTGTTCATGCTCATCAGCGTTAATCATTCACGTCTCTGACGTGCACATCACTCAGTTTGAGGACGACTTGTTTTCACATTTATTTATTTAACAATTTCCAGCATCACCTCTAAGTGTTGCCAAAACAACAGCTGTAGAAACGTGTGGATATCAGCCATGAAGTTTTTGTGAGGCACAGCACATTTCCACGGTCATTTCACTCTTTGTACATCTGAACTTTGCCACGAAAAAGAGCGTACACCACGTTTTTGTGCGTATGCACCCTTTGTTCATGAGGCCCCAGGTTCATTAAGGAGGACCAGTCTGATAACCTTTTCGACACCATCGCTCTTCACATCAGAAGTCCCACCCCTTCTTCGTTTGATTGGTCAGCAGAGGGTGGAGCACTGACGGCGCTGTTTCAAAAGTCAAACTGCTTTAATCTGAGAGCGCAGGTCAAAGACAGCGACTGCTGGCTGTGAAAGGACTGGAAGAAGTCCTGTGACTTACGACCACAGACGATCTGTAGCAGACACCCTCTAGAGGACACTCCAGGAACTACAGAGTTTAGACAGCCTCTAGAGGACACTCCAACTGTGGACACAGACCATCACCTGCTCCAGCAGGACTCACTCATGTGGACTAAAGCACACTGACCTTCATGTGTCCTTCTCCTCCTTAAGTTTCAGGTGGTTACTCCCACATAGACCAGGTCACCATGGTAACAGACTCCACAGGAGCAGGTACAGGTATGTCCCTAAGAGACCAGGCGGACAGATGAGATTCCTACAGGTAAACAGGAAGTTCAACTTTTTTGTCTCTGTAGTTTCAGCACACGCAGCAGGAACTCCTCCTGACTACAGTAAGTCACATTGATTTAACCACAGAAGAAGAGCTTCTTCTCCTGACTAAAGAACAATCAACAGTGTGTGTGGGTCAACCAGAAAGACAACTTCACACTGATCCAACAGTGAAACAGTGTGAGGGTGTTTGAGTGTTCTTGGATTACTGCTGATCAAGAGGTCTGAGGACAGAAGGTTCCTCAAACCAACACTTTTAGACCTTCATGATGAGTGGCAGCAACTTTCATCCCTGAAAACACTGATTTACAACAACTCTTGCCAGAGTCCCATGTGGACCCAAAAAAAAGTTCACACCACTCTGATGTCTCCTCAGTGTGATGTCACTGTGTGCTCTGATGTCTCCTCAGTGTGATGTCACTGTGTGCTCTGATGTCTCCTCGGTGTGATGTCATTGTGTGCTCAGTATATTGGTGTATTTCTGTGTTTTCATGTGGATGAAGATGTTCTTTAACCTGCTTGAGTTCTGATTGGATGATTCTGGAGAAGGAGGAGGAGCTCTGTTCTGTAAAGTTCCGTTGATGCGTGGACAAGGCCTAAGGGGTCAGGGGTTAGGGGTCAGGGGACTCAGAAAACAGGAAAACAGAAAGTGATGAAACAACCATCACTGAGCCTGACACATAAATATCTGTGTGTTCTCTACAGGTCATCCAGCTGCTGCCACAGAACACACACACATGAGTGGTAAGTATAACACAACTGCACAACAAACACACAACTACACAACAACTACACAGCAAATGCACGCACAACAAACACAACTAGACAACAAATACAGCATAAACACAGCTACACAACAACTACACAACAAACACACAGCTGTGTTGTCGGTGGGTTGTCCTGCTGCTCAGAGATGATCTCCTCTCTCTGACTCTCTGGACTCTGAGGTTCTGTGTAATGATATAACATCCCTGACTGAGACTCCTGTAGATCTTCGTCAGATGCTTCAGGTCAGGACTGGGCCACGTTACTGGAGCATGGGCCATATGTGGCCTATCAGTCCTTCCTGATTGGACCTGATAAAACCTGACCAAACCTGCCATGAAGACAGAGCTGTGATTGGCCGTGACTGTTTCTGTGAAACTCAGTTTCATTTTGTCTGTGTAGATTCTCATTCATCCAGGTCATGGTCATCTTGAAGATTCAAAAACAAGGCCACTGGACTGTGTTGAGTTTGTTTGGAAGACGTTTCACTTCTCATCCAAGAAGCTTCTTCAGTTCCAAATGGCTGGTGATGGAAGCAGATATTTATCTTGCTAGAGGAGAAAACAACAACAAAGGAAGGGAGGAGTTGGAGAAACGACTCATAGAAACTTATCCCAGGGTGATGTAACCCCTGAGAGTCGTTACCCTGAATGGGTCGTTAACTCCCCCTGTCATGTGAGGTGTTATGGTCACATGTGCCCAGGTGTGAGTGTTTGGAGAACTTCCTGGGGAGAGAGCTTAGCACTGCATTATATGTGGCTGAGAGGTTGTGTCTGAGTCCACCACCTCTGTTAAGAGAAGGTTTCTCCAGTCTGGTGAAGATGGCTTCTTTAACTCCTCTTTCAAACCCTCCATCTTCTCTCGCCAACACCTGTATGTTGCTGTCTTCAAAAGTGTGCCCCATGTCCTTTAAGTGAAGGTGGACCGCCGAGTCCTGACCGGAGGAGGTGGCTGAGATACAAGGGAGCCCATGGCGCATCCATGTTTCAGTCTGTAGTAGATGCGCCATGGGCTCCCCTGTATCTCCCATAGTAGCTGACCTGTACATAGAAGATGTGGAGAGAAAGGCCCTAGCTTCATTCCATGGAGCAGCACCAAGCCACTGGTTTAGGTATGTGGATGACACCTGGGTCAAAATCCGGACACATGAAGTAGAGGCCTTCACAGACCACATCAACACAGTGGACAGTAACATTAAGTTCACGCATGAAGATGTTAAGGACAACGTCTTGGCCTTTTTGGATTGTGCAGTACACTTGGAGGCAGACGGGGGTCTCAACGTTGAAGTGTACCGGAAACCCACACACACGGATCAATATTTACTCTTTGATTCCCACCATCCTCTTCAGCACAAGCTGGGTGTCATCAGAACCCTCAACCACCGGGCTGAGAGTGTTCCTACAAGGAAGGAAGGAAAGGAAAAGGAACAGAAACACATTAGAGAAGCCCTGAAAACCTGTGGATACCCAAAGTGGGCCTTTTTGAAGAACAAGAAAAGAAAGGAGACGGAGCATGAAAGGGAAGAGAGACGCAAGAACATTGTGATTCCGTATGTTGCAGGTTTATCCGAAAAACTCAAGAGAATCTTTGGCAAACACCACATTCCTGTTCACTTCAAGCCTGGAAACACATTAAGGCAGAAGTTGGTCCATCCCAAGGACAAAACACCACGACATAAACAGAGCAATGTGGTGTATGCAGTCCAGTGCAGTGAGGAATGCTCAGACCTGTACATTGGGGAAACTAAACAACCGCTTCACAAGCGTATGGCTCAACACAGGAGAGCCACGTCCTCAGGTCAGGACTCGGCGGTCCACCTTCACTTAAAGGACACGGGACACTCTTTTGAGGACAGCAATGTACAGGTGTTGGCAAGAGAAGATAGATGATTTGAAAAGAGAAGTTAAAGAAGCCATCTTCACCAGACTGGAGAAGCCTTCTCTTAACAGAGGTGGTGGACTCAGACACAACCTCTCAGCCACATATAATGCAGTGCTAAGCTCTCTCCCCAGGAAGTTCTCCAAACATTCACACCTGGGCACATGTGACCATAACACCTCACATGACAGGGGGAGTTAATGACCCATTCAGGGTAACGACTCTCAGGGGTTACACCACCCTGTGATAAGTTTCTATGAGTTGTTCTCCAGCTCCTCCCTTCCTTTGTTGTTGTTTCTCCTCTAGCAAGATAAATATCTGCTTCCATCAGCAGCCATTTGGAACTGAAGAAGCTTCTTGGATGAGAAGTGAAACGTCTTCCCAACAAACTCAACACAGTCCAGTTGCCTTGTTTTTGAATCTTCAAGATCAGTTTCAGTTTGCCGAGATAAAAATAAAAATGTGAGTAAAATGAACTTTAGTGACAGGGCAAAGTCTTTACTGTCATCAGAGAAGCAGCTGAGACTGGTCTGTGGTCTGTCTGTGTTAGGATATGACCCTTTGCTCTTTATGGTTGAACCCAAAAGCTCAAGGAAGGAGGCTGGTAAAAAGTTGACAGTGGTTTTATTTAACACCAAACAAGCAGTGAATGGGGGGCAAAGGGGGTTCTTCGTGTCCGTGAGGGATTCCAGTGACACAGGTGAGTGAGTTATTTTGTGCAGCGGTGGTGAGGGCTCGCAGAAGACACTGTGGAGAGAGGAACAGAAGATCAGGTAAGTTCATCAGTCACAAAAGCCTTCAGTCACAGAGCAACACACATGAGGCAAAAGGCAACTCCCAAAGGAGAGAAGAAAAATACGGCTCAAAGCCAGAGAGAGCACTGCGAGAGCAGAGACAAAGATCACTGGTAACAAACCACCGTTGTATTGGAAATCCACCGACGCTGCAGAGGTGTCCAGAGCCGGCTTATGTAGTGAGGAGTGAAGAGGTGAGTAGAGTCAGGTGTGCAGATTGAACGCGGGGAGCCACTCCTACTCCTCGAGCAGTAGGAGAAACAGGAAGGGAGGGGGGAGAGCAGGGCAGAGGAGGAGTACTTCTCACAGTCTGACCCTTAAGATTAAGGTCAGAGGTCACAAATGTTCACTCAGTGACCTCTCAGGGCTGTTGGAAGCTCGTCTGTTTAGCTTCCTTCAGTTTGTGCAGATGTGTCCCTCAGACAGTCAGGACCATGTAAACGAGGCCCTCTTGGTCACCCCACTGGTCCATCCCCGCTTTAGATTAGGTCTGTGTTTAGAGTATGGTCCTGGTGTGTCTGTGGTCCTGGTGTGTCTGTGGTCCTGGTGTGTCTGTGGTCCTGGTATGTGTGGTCCTGGTGAGTCTCTGATCCTGGTGTGTCTGTGGTCCTGGTGTGTCTATAGTCCTGGTGGGTCTGTGGTCCTGGTATATCTGTGGTCCTGGTGTGTCTGTGGTCTGGTGTGTCTGTGGTCCTGGAGTGTCTGTGGTCCTGGTGTGTCTATGGTCCTGGTGGGTCTGTGGTCCTGGTGTATCTGTGGTCCTGGTGTGTCTATGGTCCTGGTGTGTCTGTGGTCCTGGTGTGTCTATTGTCCTGGTGTGTCTGTGGTCCTGGTGAGTCTCTGATCCTGGTGTGTCTGTGGTCCTGGTGTTTCTCTGATCCTGAAGCTGTGTTCTTTCTGTTCTCTTGGTTCTTCTTGTTCTCTTCAGATTCAGTCACTGAACGATTCCACACACCTGGTCCGCGTTCTGAAGGTACGAAACAGAACCACTCCCCTGCTTTTTCAGAAGTTCTGTCAAGATCATTTCATGAAGGTTTCCATGATGTTCTTTGGTGGACATCTTAGGGGGCTTTTATAAATGTTCTAGAAAATAGTCTTTAAAGTTTATTTATGAAAAGTTTAAGCATCTGTATTGACGTTCCTGATAATGTTCCTGATGATGTTCCTGATGTTGTTCCTGATTAAGTTTGTGATGATGTTCCTGATGATGTTCTTGTTGATGTTCCTGATTATTATTTGTGATTATGTTCCTGATGTTGTTTCTGATGGTGTTCCTGATCATGTTTATGAATAAATTCTGAGGACATTTAATAACTTCCTGTTTTTATCAATAGGCAGTAGCTGACATGATGTTTGAAAGGTGTTCTTTTAAGTATTTTTTGCTGTGTCCTGGTTTTTTTTGGTGACATTCCTGAAGACTTTCATAGTGTTGTTACTGATTTTGTTTTTTGACATTCTAAATAATTTGTGTCCCATGACTTAGGCCAAAATAGTTCTCATTTCATCTAAATATTTAATATTTGTGCTCCAGGTGCAGAAAATGTGGAACTGGAGGATACCTGCTGATTATCACATCAAGCCAAGGGTCAGATTCCTGCGCTACAGGTTTCAGTGTACCGCCCAATCAGAATGGCCCAGGAAATCAGACTCCTTCCACTAGCTATAGGCCCCGCCCACTCATGTTTTTATATTTAAGTTTTGTTAATAGATGCTTGTGTTGTTTTAGAGTTGAATGTTCATGAATAATTTTTACGTGATGACATCATACAGGATGTGACATCATTGTCTCTGTAAAATGAGCTTTTTCACCAACATTAAAATTTTTTACTTTGAACATCAAACTGATTTTTGGCTTTTAGTTTGAACTGATCAGATATGATTGACTGTGTCTATCTGTGATGTATCTCTCTCCCCCTCACTCTCTGTGTCTGAGTCTATATATGCATATATATACATATATATATCTTACAGCTGGAAGGTTGCTGGGGTTCGATCCCTGTGTTGATCAGGGCCTTTCTGTGTTTTTCCATGTTCTCCCTGTGGTTTTAAGGTGTAGTATAAGGGATAAGGTGGTGTAGATGATGTATATTTATAAATTAATCCATGATATTGATAATATATGGATGCCCAGATCATAAATCTGTCCTCACCATATTTGTCTCTTGTTGAATGTAATTGTATTAAAGCTAGGCCTCTTGAGTTGTGGCATCTTATTTTCAAGAGGGTCCTCATGTCTATAGGGTTGTAAAGATTGTGGATTAATGATCAATACAAACACGGATCCATGGATAGAGAGATCAGTCTAATATTAACATTAATATCTATAGTGATTATAAGGCTGATGTTGGTCGTCATGGTTACGCTAACATATGTGTGCTGTCTGCAGGAACTACCATGTATTTAATTTAATTGATCTCTCTGAAGTTAATTTCAGGGTCTATGATGATAATGGAATGGAGCAGAAATCCAGACTCCTCAGACCAGGAGTCATTTTTACGATTTTCTTTTGGACGGTAGCTTCTGTTTCCTGTTCTTGGCTGACAGGAAGGGCACCCGTTGTGGTCTCCTGCTGCTGTGAACCATCTGCTCCCGGACTGGACGTGCTGCTATATCATGTGGTCTGGCTTCTCAAGCTTGTCCTGACTGAAGGTGTGTTTGAGGACTGTCTCACAGCGGGTTTTGCTGATTCTGGACAGGCAGGATGTTGTTTATCGATTTTTGAGAGCAGGCCTGACATCCAAATAAAAGTTTGGAGGGTCTTTTCTGACTTTTAACATCTGCTTTATTTTGAGCACATTTACACTCACAGAGGCTGCATTTAACTTCATACCAAACACATCATCTGTGCATTGATTTATCGAACCTTATTTTAGCAGGAATGTTCCCATTTAAGCACTAAAATGTCTTTTCAGTGAAGGCCTGGCAAAGACTCAAAAGTTTCACAAAAACAAACGATCATAACCAAAGATTTCATCAGATTTTCACATTTCTGTTTAAATGGATGTAAAGGTTTTCTCATTGTTATTTTAGTTAATAACAATGAGTATTATACTCCACATAAATAAAAGAGTATTAGTATTAGTCTAATCGTATTTAAGTGTTTTTACAGTCAAAGATCATTAATTTACTTTATTAAATGTAACGCTTCATTCTTTTGTCATCACTTTGGTTTTTTTAATCATCGAAAAACAAACAAACAAAACAAAAAGAAACAAATATAGGGAACTCTTCGTTTATGGAGCGTCGACGTCACTACGAGCCTTTTATGCGACGATGTGACGCAATCAGCGTGCGACATCCTGCGCCTTACGCAGTTGTTATGTTGTCGTATTTGTAGAGTTTGTGCTCGGAGTTTGATTGACAATAAGTTTTCTTCACCATCACCTGGGAACACCTTGGCTCGCGGGGTACAGGAGCCGTCCTGAGGACTGTGTGAGCCAATCAGAGCGCAGGGCGCGGGGGCATCAGCTGACGGTGATAGCAGCAGGCTATCTGTTAGCATCGTTAGCTCAGATTAGCTCGGCATTTGAGTGGAATAATCCGGTGCGTTTGATTCTCTGATGGAGTATCCCGCATGTGGGGGAGGGGCGGGGCTCAGCGGGAACGTGCCTGCCTTCCTGACCAAGCTGTGGACCCTGGTGGAGGACCCGGACACGGACCCGCTCATCTGCTGGAGCCCGGTGGGTTAGCTTAGCTTAGCAGGATGCTAACGTCCCACAGATGGAGGAGATACTGACGATTACGTTTGTTTGTTTGTTTTTGTCGTCCATCAGAGTGGGACCAGTTTCCACGTGTTTGATCAGGGCCGCTTCTCCAAAGAGGTTCTCCCAAAGTTTTTCAAACACAACAACATGGCCAGCTTCATCAGACAGCTCAACATGTGTGAGTCCATCAATCAGTCAATCAATCAGACAGTCAATCATGTATTATCATAAAGTCTGGTTTGACTGTAACGCCCCCTCCTGTCAGATGTGTGACATCTTAAAGTCTGGTTTGAGATTATTTTGTGGATTATGCTTTATTTTCATTAGGAAAGGACACTTAAATGACTGATTAAAAATTGTCTGTCACAGACGGTCACAGTGTGTCTGTGTTGGTCAGATAGTCTTAAGTCCTGCCCACGTCTGTCTGTTAGTAGGTTGATCCAAAGTGCACCCTCCTTTGTCAAGAGTTTAGTTCTCTACTGGAGAATGGGCGTCTGAATGGAGATGTGGATTAGTGTTTGGATGGATCTGAGACGACTGAACAGCCCTGTTCACCCGTGACCTGTGTGTTACAGACGGGTTTCGTAAGGTGGTTCACATTGAGCAGGGTGGACTGGTGAAACCAGAGAGAGACGACACCGAGTTCCAACATCCATTCTTCATCAGAGGACAAGAAAATCTGCTTGAGAACATCAAGCGTAAAGTCACGGCGGTACGTCACACCTTCATAGACAACTGTACACTCCTGTGTTTTGTCTTTACCTGTGAACATGTACATAGCTTTCCATTGGTGCTATAACTCAGCCTAACTCTGCATGCTTTGGGTACTTATACTACTGTCTGTCACTGTAAGGAGACAAGTTTTGTTCGAGGTTACAAGCTTCAAAACATCCTTACAGAAACCACAATTACAGGGGCTTCATTTACCTGTTGTCTGGCCACTCAGCTGTCAGCAAAGTCTCCATTTCACATCTGAGTCAGAGTTGGTACTAAAGGTCAGATCCCCAATGGGAACCAAAATAAACTGAGCACAGGTGAGATGGCACCATGACGTATGAAGCCTCTCTTGGCTATTTGGCAGCGCTACTGGCCAGCTTTCCACTCTGAAGATCCACAAGGATCAACAGGGTCCATGAAAAACTGGATCAATAAATTAGAAACGCATGATATTGGATTTTTGCCATTATCCGATATGCCAATAGTTTTTAGTTCATTATCGCTGTTACCGATATTTCTGGTCAAGGGTACAAACTCTGTACATAAGAAAAATGGACTTGTTTCCTTCAGTTTCACAGTATATTTTTGAGAGGAACAGATGTAAAACAAGAAAAACAGCATCTAATTTTTGGCATAATGAAACTCTTTATTTTTAAATGTACAAATGCAGTCATGAGAAGGAGCATCAAGATTGTACAGTTGTGTAATTTGCAGATATATCAGCCAATATATGGCCAATATGTATGTCAGATGTATCAGCTGTAAATATCTGCAAAAATTTCAATATTGGCTAATACGATATTTAACTTTTTAGGCTGATATCGGCTGATATCGATATCACACTGATAATATCGTGCATCCCTACAATTGATTCTTATCTATTCCCGTCCCTATGTTAGCTTGTCTGTTGTCTGCTCCTACAGCGACCCCACCACTGGCAAGTGAAATAAGATATAAGGGTGCACACTAGCATCTATTGGTCTCCATGGTAACCAGACCTTTTCTCTGATTGGTTCAGGTGTCGTCTGTACGTCAGGATGAGATGAAGATGTCTGCAGATGAGGTGAACAAGATACTGAATGATGTGCAGTTGATGAAAGGGAAACAGGAGACCATCGACTCGAGAATCATCGCCATGAGACAGTAAGAGAGGATCCTTAACAGAACAGTGACCTGACCTTTTATCAGTGACCTGACCTGTTATCAATGACCTGACCTGTGACCTGACCTGTTACTAATGACCTGACCTGTGACCTGACATGTTATCAATGACCAGATAATGACCTGACCTGTTATTAATGACCTGACCTGTGACCTGACCTGTTGTTAATGACTTGACCTGTTATGAATGACCTGACCTGTGACCTGACCGGTTGTTAATGACCTGACCTGTTATAAATGACCTTATAATGACCTGACCTGACCTGTTGTTAATGACCTGACCCGTTATTAATGACCTGACCTGTGACCTGACCTGTTGTTAATGACTTGACCTGTTATGAATGACCTGACCTGTGACCTGACCGGTTGTTAATGACCTGACCTGTTATTAATGACCTGATAATGACCCGACCTGTTGTTAATGACCTGACCTGTTGTTAATGGCCTGACCTGTGACCTGATCTGTTGTTAATGACCTGACCTGTTATTAAGGACCTGACCTGTGACCTGACCTGTTGTTAATGACTTGACCTGCTATGAATGACCTGACCTGTGACCTGACCGGTTGTTAATGACCTGACCTGTTATTAATGACCTGATAATGACCCGACCTGTTGTTAATGACCTGACCTGTTATTAATGACCAGATAATGACCTGAACTTTTGTTAAATGACCTGACCTGTTATTAATGACTTGATAATGACCTGACCTGTTGTTAATGACCTGACCTGTTATTAATGACCAGATAATGACCTGAACTTTTGTTAATGACCTGACCTGTTATTAATGACTTGATAATGACCTGACCTGTCGTTAAAGACCTGACCTGTTGTTAAAGACCTGACCTGTTATTAATGACCAGATAATGACCCGACCTGTTGTTAATGACCTGACCTGTTGTTAATGGCCTGACCTGTTATTAATGACCCGACCTGTTGTTAATGACCTGACCTGTTATTAATGACTTGATAATGACCTGAACTTTTGTTAATGACCTGACCTGTTATTAATGACTTGATAATGACCTGACCTGTTGTTAAAGACCTGACCTGTTATTAATGACCAGATAATGACCTGACCTGTTGTTAAAGACCTGACCTGTTATTAATGACCAGATAATGACCTGACCTGTTATTAATGACCAGATAATGACCTGACCTGTTATTAATGACCTGACCTGTGTTTGCCAGTGAGAACGAGGCCTTGTGGAGAGAGGTTGCCAGTCTGAGACAGAAACACTCTCAGCAGCAGAAGGTCGTCAACAAGGTCAGTTATTCTGTTGATTTTATTTTAAGATCAGTGAATGTCCTAATCCATACATATAATTATCAATAATGTTTATATATGTGATGAATTTAATATAATAATCAATAATGATTATAGTATAATGATTTTACTCTAATAATCATTAATGATAATATATGATGATTATAATATAAACAATATATATGATATAATAACCAATAATAATTATGATTATACATTATACATTATATGATCATTAATCATGATGATATATGATGATTGTAATATATTCAATAATGATTATATATGTATGTGATGATTATAATACAATCATTAATGGATACATAATGGTTATAGTTTAATAATCATTAATGATTATATATGATGATTATAATATAACATTAACTAATGATTATATATATGATCATAATATAATTATCAATAAAGATTATATGTGATGATAATTACACACTGCCTGGCCCAAAAAAAAAGTTGCCACCAAATAAAAGGTCACACACTCTTATATTTTTTTGGACCGCCTTCAGCTTTGATGACAGCATTCTCTGTGGCTTTGTTTCGATAAGCTTCTGCAATGTCACAAGATTTATTTCCATCCAGTGTTGCATTAATTTTTCATCAAGATCTTGTACTGATGATGGGAGAGTCTGACCACTGCACAAAGCCTTCTCCAGCACATCCCAAAGATTCTCAATGGGGTTAAGGTCTGGACTCTGCGGGGGCCAATCCATGTGTGAAAATGATGTCTCATGCTCCCTGAACCACTCTTTCACAATTTGAACCTGATGAATCCTGACATTGTCATCTTGGAATATGCCCGTGCCATTAGGGAAGAAAAAATCCATTGATGGAATAATCTGGTCATTCAGTAAATTCAGGTAGTCAGCTGACCTCATTCTTTGGGCCATAATGTTGCTGAACCTAGACCTGACCAACTGCAGCAGCCCCAGATCATAGCACTGCCCCCACAGGCTTGGACAGTAGGCACTAGGCATGATGGGTGCATCACTTCACCTGCCTCTCTTTTTTGCGTCATATGCCCATTGTTTCCTTGTATGTGTGGTTATTTTGTGTCCATGTGTGTGTTTGTGTGTCCTGAGTCAGCAGAGTATCTGTAATTACCCATAGATCCAGAGTAGAGCGGCTCTGTGGAGCTGACAGGAGGAGCATCATTTCCCGAGTGTTCCCAAGAACCACAGACTGCAATAACACCATCACCAGGCCTATCAAGATGATCCACATCACATTTTCACACAAGTGCGAACAGCTAACCTGTTTATGCTGTAAACAACAGCGGAGAGCTAATAAAACCACTCAGCGCTCTGCGTGGATGTAATCCAATCAGATGCCTTCTTAGATGATGTCTCTGCACTGTGCACGATATTGGGTAAAAAAATGCTGCTCCTAATGTGTATTTGATGAACATAATAAGACTTTTCAATAACACATTCATAAAGAATTTATGAATTCAGGCAGAAATAAAGCCTCTGCTGTCGACCAAAGACGAGTGTTCGGTCTGCTTTGTGTCACCATCCTGTCAATATAAAACATAACTCTTAAAATCCATCTTTTTTATGGCAATTCAAAACATCATCGCACCCCGACCTGACATTTAAACATCAGATGTGGTTTCACATTAAGCTGCCACATGTTTGGGGATGTGCCTGCATGAGCTGGACGACACTGAGTGCTCAGTGTTTTCTCCATTTCACTGGATTAAAACCAGGCCTTGCTACTTAAAGTGATGGTTCCTGATATGTTAGTGCGATTGTTTGAGATACAAGGCATTAGCCTGAACCTTGGCCACAACAACAGGGATTAGCTCTGCATTCAAAATCTGGCACGGAAGAGGGAACTATATGTTGCTGCAGATGGGAAAACCATTTTTTTGCATAATTTAATGACTTCTTGATGAAAACAAGCCACAAAAACATGCACGCCATATTGAACACATGTACAACAACTTACTTTTCCACTACCAAGCTGTTTAGTTTTGGCACTACTTTAGTACACAGCACGGCAAATGTGTCCTTCCTCCAGCAGCACCGACCAGCTACAGCCTGCAGGCTTCACAAGAGGAAACAGCCGCCACAGAATCAGATTTACTTGTGATTTTTGCAGCAAAAATGTTCATTTGGAAATATTGATATATACTTTATTACAAACAGGATAAACTTCTGTAGATGTAGAGTCAACAGGCAGGACCAAAGTAACACGTTACCTGTTGATACAAGGGTGTAAATTGTGAGCTCATGTAGTCAAACTGAATGAAATAAGAGGACGACTACAGAAAATCACTTCAGGAAGTTTCAGGATCAGAGGAAACCAGCAGCTTTATATGAGCCTCTACAGTCTGCAGCTCTCACCATGCAGTGCATCCCTGCTGTAATAAACATTTAAACAGCACGCTGTTTAACAAACTGTTGGAAAAAACAGATGTGCCGAATAAAAGTTACTTAAAAGTAAGTATTGATTATTTTAACAACAGACGCCATGGTTTCAGTGACAAGTTTATTTGATAAAAACATTCGCTATGTTCATTGTTGAGTAGGTAAAATGAGCTAGAATAACACACTTTATCTAAATTACTGTGCTTGGTCTGCAGGATGATCTGTAAATAAAAGTTACGTTGGCTTATCCTCATGTGAAATGGCGTGATATTGAAACACTCTGCAAAATGAAATTGCAATTATATGTAGATCAAAATGCTGCTGGCAGAAGGACACGTTGGCTGTGCTGTGAACCAAGGCGATGCTTAAACAAAGCTGCTTGCTATGATAAAGGAAGTTGTAAGCAATGAATTAGATATAGTGTGCAATCACCCAACGCTGTTTTTGCTTGCTTTCACATAAAAACTCTTTCATGCACATCAGTATGGAGCTTTAGTCTTCAAACCCACTATTTCTGTGCAGATGCAGAGCTGATCTCTGTTTCTGTGGCTTATACTTAGGCTAATGCCATGTACCTTATACAATCTACTTAAAAATTCCCGAACTATCCCTTTAACACTGAAGCATGAAACACCTTATTTGGGCAGGTTTAAGGTCTGGCAATTTATTTATAGGGACTAGTTTGAATATCAGCTTAAGATTAGGTATCTTGTTCCTAATTCCAGAGCCTACTTCTTGCTTTATTAGGGTTTCAACATCATTATTTTTTGTTTTTTCTATAATCATACTGTTCTGCTCATAACTAAAAGAACAATTAAAGTTTGCTTCAAACCCGCTCTCACCTTGTTGGTTCATTCCATGCAGAGAAACCCTCCGCTAAGCTTTTGGAGTGAGCTCATTTGGAAGTCAGTGCACTTTTCCCTGGTGAATACACCCCCTGCCCTTCCCCCCTGCGCTTTTATTTTTAATTAACCTCTCAAAGATACTCTGTTGTTGCTTCCTGTGTCTGTGCCAGCGAGGTTAATGATTTCAGCCGTCCAGGGAGACGCTGCCGAGGACAGATCAATGCACCTCAATTCCCTGAGCCGCGTGTTCAGTCTCACTTGCCGGACCACAGTGAAAGGGAGCAGGAGTCCGATACTGATTGTGTCGCAGTCGGCGCCTTATTCCCTCTGACACGTGTGCGGCGCTCTGCGTGTCAACAAACCGACAACAGCTCAATGGTGTCCATGGCTAATTCCAGACATGCATACACAAACAGGCACAGTTGAACACAGTAAATACCTGCAGAGGAGCACAAACATAAAAAATATTACATTTAAATATTAGCTGTAAAACATAATCACATCTGAATTCATTAAAATCCCCATTAGAGCAGAGCACAGTATATAATGCTAATAAAAGATAATAAGTATAAGTAATGTGTTCTTTAAGAACATTTTTAACATTAATTTGGATTGCTTTTATTTACCTCCTTTCTCCAGATGATAATCTTTAACAAGTATTTTCCTTTAACTCCATCTTAATAAATAAACATTCTGGAATTATTTTCATCAATGTTCGTCATGCTTTTTGAGTTTTATATGCCCTTTAAAATGTTTAGTATGTCTCCTTGTGTGATAGAGTGACTATATACAAGGCAGAAAGACCACAACATCAGGACTTATCCCTTTCCTGTTTACAGAGCCAGTAACTGCCTGAAATATAATTTCTTCAGCCTCTCCTAATGGACCTACAATTGGGGTATTTTATCATTGTTTTGTCTGCAGTTTGAGCCCATTGGCTTGCAGTAGTAAGCCCAGTGCAGAGATAAGATGAATGCAGAATTGTTGACAACATGGTGAAGTAAATTGACCAGTTAGCACAGAGTAGACCAGGCAACCAATCAGTATGGACTAGGCCCACATGGGCAAAGTCATCTTAAATCAGAAGGAGCTCTAACTGATGATATTGGCCAGAGTGATCTGAGGAGACAGAAAGGCAGTGACTTCATTTCTGAATGAACAAAATGTCAGATCATGAAGCAGATGGACTACAGCAGCAGAATAGCACACCAGATGTCACTACTGTCAGCTAAGAACAGATAACAGAGGCTACAATTCACAACAGACAACAGAGGATTGGAAAAACATTTCTGGTTCTGGTTTCTACTGCTTATTCAGATGGTAGGGTCAGAATTTGGCGTAAAACAACCTAAAGTGTGAATCCATCCTATCCAAGTCACAGTGCCTCTATGTAAAAGCCCCTCATCCCTCAAGGATCTGATATTTCACTTCAAGTCTCACATTAATTCCTTGAGGCCATAATATCTTTGTCAATTCACGCTGTAATGCAGAATGGCAGAGATGCTAACTCGCGGCACTCCTGTCTCCCACTGAGTCTGGGACAGAGAATTCCACAGTTTAGGAGCTAAGGCTTCAAAATCAGGATCACTGTGATGTTTGAAAATGTGCTTGTGGGACAGACGGCAAGTGTGGAATTGCATGGTGAAGGCAATTGTGCTGAGTGACATGAAGAGGGCGTTACAATAATCAATACAGGGTGAAACAAAAGTGTATTATCATTTCCTCTGTAGGTCTCAGTTTTCTGATATCTCTCAAGTATGAAAAGCGTGATCTGGTTATCTGCAAAACATGGTGGTCAAGTGATAAAGATGAGTTGAAATTCACTCCTAGATTACAAATATTAGAATGTGCTGCAGGGATGACGGCGCTGATGTATTGATGGATTGTCGGAAGGTGTTTGTCATGGGCAATTACTAAAACTTTAATTGGAAGAAGTTTCTTGCAGTTCCATTTCTGATGGCATCCAGGAAGTCCAGGAGCCTGGACAACCTGAAGGCCTCTGCTGGATTGAAGGAAGCAGTGTCTGAAGATCCTACAGTCTCATTTGTTCACATTTTAACGCAAATGAACACCCTTATTTCTGTAACCCTGTAGTGTCTTTCTGTCAAATAAAAAAAACTCACACTCTGAGAAACAGAACGTGATAGAGCCATTAAAGCACCAGAACTAAGTTGGCCTGCTGACAAGAGGACGGGCACTCCCTGCTGTGTTCATCTCAGCACGTCTCCACGACTATCTGAGAAACACTTAGTCTTCCACTCACAATAACCCCGTCCTTCTCTGGACCCCCTCCCTCCTTCCCTTGGTCTTGATATGTAACAGAACTCAGAGGGAAGATGGAGTGGACATACATAATCAGAGCCGGGCCTTTACGTCCCCCCTCCCATTGTCTCTCCATCAAACTTAAGTCAGCGAGACCTTCACCGCTATCCACTTCTCATGAACACCTTTGAAACATCAAATCTGACCGAGCGTGGGGATCCGGGACATTAAAGGTATGAGGTGTATTGGCCTGAGCTCTGATCAGACCCCATGCTGGGCTCTGTTCACATTTGGATGTCTCTATCTGTGGAAAATTCAACCCCCCTTACCCGCCTCGGCCTCCTCTCTGCACTCCCCCGCCTCCTGCTAGCGCGGCGCTGGCAGCCAGGACGCATCAATCACTGCACGCCGGGGGGATGACATCATGGCACATTGGCAGGGCTATCTAAGCAGGGATAGGGAGTTTTTCGGAGGGCTAACAGAGATAAATAGAACTCCTCTTGGATCCATCCTTCTCTCTGTGAGAATCTTGTCTGTATCAAGGCTGGGGGACGACAAAGGGTCCGACTCGTGGCCACTTTTCTCCCCTTTTAATTCATTTGTCCCATCTGTCATATGTTTTCATCAGCGGCAAACTTTGTGGCTCCGCTTGCCCTTCGCCTCATGTCTGTGTCACAAGTCTGAATAAAGTTTAATGACTCAGAGTTCAGCTGATTTCTGCTATGTGGAACATGAGCTCTGAAGACCCTCCAAGATGATCAATAAATCCCTCCTCCTAATAGATCACAAATGACACCCATCATCGGCACACTTCTAATCTCCTACCTCACATTAAAAACTTTTGATTTACCGAGGGAGACTAAAATTAGAAGTGCACTTCATTTTATTTTTACTACAAACACATAAGCTCTTCCTGTGGAAGAAAGCCTATGATTCCTTAGTAGAGCAAGGGGGAGGAACAGGTCTTCTTGGGTTGTTGTCTTCCTGGGATGCCCACTTTGTAGTCTCTGTATGGCTTGACCAGTCTAACCGAACTTGGTCCTAAGTTTGGACAGCCAACACCATATAATGCTGGAACACCGCCTTCCAGTAACGGGATTTGGCACGTTTTGGGCACAACCCGCATGTTTAACTGTGTTGCAATTCCACAAATGCACAATCCTTAAGTTGCTGCTCACTGTAGAGTGACTAATCAGGCTTTCCAACGATATAAAATACAATACCAATTGTTATTATCAACAGTAACATTTACAAGCTTTTTTTGAGGAGTATACATGTATGTTTTCCTTCATGTTTTGTAGACCTCTCTCAATTTCATTTTGCCTTTTGTGTATGTCTTAAATGTTCTTTGATTTTAATTGACCTTTTTTGGTTGTTTTTTCATTTGTGTCTAAGCTCTTGTGCTTTACTGTCTTTATGTTCCTGCCTGTTGTCATAGCACTTTGTAAACCTCTGTTTTCAAAAGTGCTATACAAATAAACTTTACTATAATTATTATTATTATTACTATTATTATTATTATTATAATTATTATGTTGTACAGTGCTTAACAAATTTATTAGACCACCACTGCAGTTACTGCTGTATGTAATACCATAAAGTGTATTATTGAATGGAATATATTTTTTATTTTAGATTTTGAACAGTTTCACATCAATCAAAATCTGGAATAATGAAGTATAATCATAATCAAATTCTAGTATTAAAAAAAATAAAATGTGCAAAATGGAGCTGATCCCACCTGAAATAAGCTCTTTCTGTGCCACATTTTTAGAAAACACTGGCGTTGCAGTGCAGCATCCATTTTAAAATGAAATCTGAAAGTACAGATCATAAAATACATTTTTGTATTTTATTCATTTTCTACTTTTGTTTTTTCCAAATCAAGGGGATGGAACCTACTGGAGTAAATTCTTAGTCAAATGGATTATAGTTAAATTGATATACTGCATATGACCCTTTTATGAAATTATGAGTGACGTAAATGCTGAGAGTGTCCTCCAGTTTTTGACAATTTGTCCCTCTTGCAGTGAAAAAAGGAAATGTGTCCCTCTGTAGCTGCCCATCCCTGATCTAAAGCAAACACAGCACACCTCCCCTCTCCGAGCACTCCTACAAGAGCATGACTGACAGAGGAGAAACTGATAGGGGAGAGCAAATCTGGTTCTGCTTTCGCCCCTCGTCTCTCTTTTGGCCTGTGAGAGCCAATAAATCCACTATCCAGAGCTATTAGATTGACAGAGCTGAGCGCCGTTTGATGTTCAGATGTCTGAGAACGGCCTCTGCACATTCCAGCGGCCAAATGCAGTTTGGCTGTCATCAGCAGGCCTACTTTTGGATGTCAGTGGCATGCATGTCAATTATCCATGCCTTTGACAATAACGTGTCAGAGATAATGCTTATCTCTCCACCTTTTCACCTGGGCTGAAACGCTGTGAGGTTGCGCTATCAGTGTGGTGGAGATACGGTGCAGGATGAATCAGGCTATGCTGAGACCAGTGTTCATTTTGACAGCACTTTTTAAATTAGTTTTAGTTAGTCTTTTGCCTTAAATATCTATTAGTTTTAGTCTTAATTTAGTCATCTAGATTGTTTTCATTTTAGTCTAGTTTAGTTGATGAAATTTCACATTTTAGTCGACAAAATCTACTGTAAATTTAGTCGACTAAAATATGAAGTGTAAAACGTAAGGCATTTTTTATGTTTCCTTGAATTTCTGAAGTCATGTTTTACACTTGGATAAAATGAAACATCTAATAACCCTTTACTGAATGCAAGTATAGTTTGAATGTATAAATGAACAGAAACAAATTGAACTTTTGTGTTAAATGCAGTCACCTTTATTTAGGCTACCTGGCAGAGCATCTCAGCTACAATACCAGAATTGACAACAAACAGTGAACCTGCTCTACTTGAATATATCAATTCATAAAGGGAGTAGCTCTGGTTGGATTGCTCCCCAACTTATCCCACCACTACCAAGCTAAGGCAGCTGTGATTGGATGTCCCTCTGAACTCATCCAACCTTTCCACACATCCAAAGTACCTGTGATTGGATATATTCCTAACTTATCCCTACTTTGACCAAATTAGGTCTGATTGGATTAAGTCTCTGTCAAACGGTTTCATCTAGTTTTTATTTGTTGAGGAAAATGTCTGTTAATTTAGTTTTTAGTTTTTATCCATGTGCACTTGTTTTTATTAGTTACTGTCTAGTTTTTCGTCAGGGGAAAAAAGGTTGTTGACGAAAATAACTAGTCAACAAATCAACACTGAGACATGCAAGTTGTTGGAATTGCATGTATTAGATACACTTAAAAAAAAAAAAAAAAGACAGTGCATCCCTGTCTTAAAAAAACAGATGTGTGCTAAGAAGAAGTAAAAAAATTAGCAACTCTTTAAGGCTGGCACAGCTTTAACTTTATGCAGTTTATTGAAGAACTGGATCTTCCACCTGGCTTGTCTCTTTGTGTTTGAGCCTTGGTTCATTCACTGAAGTTTCAAGAGGCTGTGACAGCGAGGCATACATTTATCAGAAGGTGAGAGTACAGTGGTGGGTGAAGGAGATGCGAATGGTCTTTTCTGTTAACCTGACACAACAGATGGACTTTTCCACATGTCCATGATATATATTTCACAAATATCATTGAATATGATTGAAAAGGGCAGAGCCTTTCAAGAAAAATCTGAATAGCGATTCAATGACTGTTGCATCCGTCACAGTCATCACTGGACAGTCAAAGCCTTCCAGTTACTTTCAGTTCAATGAATCCACACACTTATAGCTACTGCCTCTTTGGTTTTTCCTGATGTGTTTGATTGTTTACATCATGGTTCAGATGTCTATTAAGCAAAGAATTTATATCAAAGAAAGAAAAGAAAAGTTTCTTCCCTTTCCGGGGTCATATGCCTCTCTTTTTCCCTCCCCTTTGGAAACACTTCAATGTGAGAGGGCGGGGAGGCTATGGACAGCTATGATAACCTCTGTGCTAACTGGCTGCCCAAACAATGTCTGACGGGGAGGAGGGGTTACAGGCCACAGAGTGGACTTTCAAAACAGTCATGGTGTCTGCCTGTGACAAGCAGGAAACACACATGTAGGTGGAGGCTGTATAGCTATGACATCATAAACCTCAGGAAGTAAAAAAACTGAGCGTTTTAAAAGGCATTTTCTCAAAGGAGGGATAGCACATTTCTGAGTGAACTGAGAGTTTAGTAAAACGCCTCATGTTCTTCTGCTGCCCAAGCCCCTTAACAACATTAAAAGCAAAGAAAATTTAT
Source organism: Cetoscarus ocellatus (assembly GCA_037902135.1). Taxonomy (NCBI): domain Eukaryota; kingdom Metazoa; phylum Chordata; class Actinopteri; order Labriformes; family Labridae; genus Cetoscarus; species Cetoscarus ocellatus. Next base: position 36,894 of record JBAMNC010002125.1, read on the forward strand.
TTTGCAGGACATGGGACTGACAACAATTGTTCTGATGGTAGACCTGGAATCTGGCATATCCAGTTGCTTAGCATGGCCAGTTTTATGTCATAGTGTGACTTAAAGAAATTGTACTTCTGCAGTTCCACAGGAACGGGATCTCTATCAACACAATAACAAAATATAACATGAGGAGACATGTTGCCAGCTCTGCCCGCCCCCTCTGCTCACTTATTTTGAATGAAGTACTCCATTAACCCTTTCACTTCCAAACTAAGGAATACATTTGCTACAAATTATTTGTTGGTAAAATTGCGATTCTGCCTCTTCATTTAACAACATTTCTGGTTTAACTTTTCAAATAACCCAATCATACCAGCTATGCAGGTCAACCTGCTGGTTGGCTTGCCTGTTCAGGGTTATCCTGGGCATGAATGGATTTCTTTCATTTCTGCAACAATTTTTTCATTTTTTCATATGAAAACATCAATGAGAGCAACATTTTAGTGATTGACTCAGTTTTCTGAGGAATCATAGATATTTCTTTGATTGGCAAATTTATTTCCTTCAACTAAATTATGATTCTTCAAAGATCTGGAAATATGTGAAAAGATTTTTTTCTTACTCTGATGTATGCTCTTACTGTTGTATTTCTGAGGAGTTATGCAGCAACGAATCATTTCCCATTTTTTCTAGTTTTCAACAATAGTTATGTTCAGCAACACCACCCAGTGGATACATATCATTGTTAAAAATGCTATTCAGAGAGGTGTATAATGAAAAATAGACAAAAATTGGCTGTCAGAGTTTTAAATACAGTGGTATGGCGGCAAAAAGTCAACCGCACAGTTACAGTGCCAGTCAAAGGGTTAAACAAAGCTGTACTCCATAAAGTGTATTTACTAGAACCTAGATTTTTTTACTCAAACCCAACCCCAACATGCAGCCCGGAGCTAGGTTAGGCCTTGAATCCCCCCCTTTACTCAGGCTGGGTCAGGCCAGGCCTGCCTTTTGTTATGTTTGAGATTAAAAGGGAATAATCTGTAGTGGTAACCATGAATAACATGCTGAAGATTCAAAAGCAAGGCAACTGGACTGTGTAGAGTTTGTTGGGAAGACGTTTCACTTCTCATCCAAGAAGCTTCTTCAGTTAACTGAAGAAGCTTCTTGGATGACCAGAATGACCATGACCTGGATGAATGAGAATCTACACAGACCATGAATAACATGTTTATTTAGCAAGCAACACTTTTAAACCACGGTATATATACTTCATATATATTAACAAGGCTTCAACAAATTATTTACTGTGTGCATGCACGGCATATGCTTGGTGCACCTTCCTTTGACTCAGCTTTGTGCATCACCTGTAAGCTGTTCATCACACAAGGTTTCAATGTTTTGTCTTCTGTAATTAAGACTCTTAAGGGCATGTTTTTTTTTTTTTTAATATATATGCTTTTGAAAGGTTTAGTCTTCTCCCAGCATTTTAGTATTGCTCTGACCTTTGACTCCCAACATCTGATTCTTAAGTCAGGGTGGACAAAGTAAATAAAAAACATCCCTTAAAGCATTTTTTTCATGTTATACTCGTAATAAGGGCATGAACATGAGATTCAGAGACCTTGGCCTCTCACCCCTTACCATAACAATCGAATCATCACCTTCAGATTTCTTGAGGCATTGCAATCAAAAGAGCAGCCAGGACAAATGTGCAGACAACACAAAAAACAGTGCTTCCAGCCTCGGCTATTGAGTGCATAACAATGTATTTTAATAAGATAGAGAGGTCAAACTAAACATATCAAATAAAAAAATAATCCTGATAAATCCATATAAGATTAGCTAAACATTGGGTATGTACATTTACAGTTTAACATTTAATAAAGAAAAACAACAGCAATAAATCTGTAGTCAGACTGAGTAAAAATAAAAACAGGCCTCGTAGAGAAATATTTTCTCTTCTGTCCGGTAAGAAAAGAAAGAAAAGACGTCCCGTCCTCCAAAGTGGGAAGCTTAATTCCCTGCTCCTAACTTCTTGTCCAAGCTGGACAGCACTCAGGATAATAAATTACCCTCTCAAGTACACCGCTGAGGTTTTAAGCACAGGGATGAGGCCAAGGGAAAAGGGAAAATTGCCTGACCTGGCGACCTCCAAACTCTTAACCCCTGGCCTGAGTCCTGGGCGCCTCCCTGAGAGCTCTCAAAAAGGCCTGAGTCAAACATCACATTCGGTCTTTGTCTCTGTGACCTTTTACACACGCTGTCACTCCAGGTGCTCGCTTTTCCCTTCATTTCCATGCACACAGGGGAGGGAGGGAAGGAAGGATGGAAGAGAGCTACTGAGGATGGATAGTCTTGGTGATTAAAATCAAACACACCCCCACAGGAATTTCTTGCTGACTCTCATTATTTCTGCATTATTTTTTTTCCCTCCCTTCCTTCCTCTTGCTTCTCGTGCACCAAAAGACGAGAGAGCCAGTGTACGAGTGAGAGACACGCTGACAAGAGGGTGCTAAGTGGATTTGAGTTATGGGCAGTTGGGCGATGTGTTTGTTTAACCATCTGGTAGCAACTCCCTCTGTTTTTGTGATGGAGTGCCTGAAGAGGGAAGCAGTCCAGTCCCAGTATGGATGAGGATGTACACGTACACTGTTGATTTGAAAGGGTCAAGGTGAAGGAGAGTGGGAGTGAGTGATGGGCTTTTGACTAGCCATTCAGAAAAAAAAGTGTTTTTTAGTTAAATATCAACTTTATAGTAATTACTCCAAATATATTTTAATCCCCAGAATCCTCCAAATTTACTTATCTTTTCTGCATGTGATTGCACTCGCTGATTTTCACATCTCACATTCACATATATTTACACTGACATCTTTTACCTTGTTCTTCATCAAGTCTCTCTCATTTGTTGTAAGAACAGAATAAAATTAAAACAAGCACAAACAACTTTAGATGACAAAGGACAGGTGAAAAAAAAGAAAACTGCAGTTCACTCAGTGGCCACTTGAGGCTAAAGCCCAAAGTGAGTCCACCTCCACCAGGCCTCGTGTTAAGTTGCCCAACTTGAAATGAGAACTGCAAGAATTGACCTTTTGTTGAGCTCCACCTTCTCCTTAATTCATGTTAAAGTCATTCTGATTATTTAGAAATTTGACCTTAGCACAATAATACAGATAAAAATACAGCGTTAGGATGACTCTATCTTTCTTAAACTTGCTGAAATTGTGTAAAAATAATATCATAATCTGACTATGGTCAAGAGCAATATTAAAGTAGGCTGTGGTATTCAAGCAACTTTCGCGTGCAAACACCAAAACTCGTATCCACACATGCAGGTGGAGGCTGTATATCTATATGACACAATAAACTCTCTGAAGTTAAAGCTGAGCATTTTGAGGGGCATTTTCTTTAAAGAGGGATAGCCTGTTTCTCCATGAACTGATAGTTTAGTAAACGGCGTCATGTTCTTCTGCTCCTCAAGCCCCTTCTAACAACAGTAAAAGCAAAGAAAATCAATTTAGCAGGACATGGGACCTTTAGTCTCCCTGGTAGCATACTTTTTCCTCAATCCTGTTCTTTGCTTTCCCAACAAAGACATATGTTGAAACAGAGAGCTTCCAATGATTCACTAACTTTTGCTTTGGATAAATAAATGTCTCTAGTGAGCTTGCTTTACAAAAAAAATGCCTGTAAAGAATATAGATTAGCCAGCAAGTTAATTAGCTAATGGTGCATACAGTATAACTTTGCTAATTTATCAGAGCATAGCTTCACCCCCGCTCCTTGTCTTCTTAATATGGCCACTACAGCCTTGCCAAAAAGAAGCAGCAGCCAAAATGTCGAACTTGAGGCTTTAAATAGCCTTCATCAAACCACTAAGAGGCGTCAGAGTGGCTCCGTTCACTGTTTACATAGTTTATGATTTGAACTTCTGTCTGAAATAAATAGAGGACTTATTTATCATCTGAGTGAGTATCACCAGGGTTCCTCAATGAAGACGTCAACACAAGAAGCTAACTTTGATTTATGCTGCTATCTAATGACGGAGGAAAAATGTACACACACAAACTAGTGTTCCAGCACTGTCAGATAAGATGCCAGATCCCAGTTATCATCTTCAGAGATTTCCTCTTATTGAATGTACTGTAATAGTGGGGACTCTGCAGTCAGCTCTCTCTTAGTGTTTGAGGTGTTGTTCATCTTCACCACTTACAGCAGAGGAGGCAGTAACCAGATTAGGCTCCTCTTACTGAAGCAGTGACACGAGGTTCTGAAGTAATTACTCCGCCTTTTAATAACAGGGCCAACAAATTCTCTTTTTTAATTCCAGCATCCTGAATTATTAAGCAGCTGTTTCCCCCTGCTCACAAGATCACTTCCTCTTTGAGACGGACTGTCAGGAAGCTCAGAAAGGGAGATAAAGATTTTTACTGGCAGAAACCAGGCCAGTTATATTGCTAATACGGTGATTAATAATATATATTCTTTAGCATAATTTAGTTTTATCAGCATGGTCACAACCTGGAGATTGCATAGATGGAGCCGCAAGCGGTGTTAAGAC